>JASPKZ010003791.1:337500-437500 GCA_030220185.1 Diploptera punctata
AAAGCTAAATATATTGTCACTTAGAAATAAATTAGATAATTGAAATGAACATTTAATGAGTAATGTGAGAATTGTTTAAGAAATAGTGAAATCAAATACCTAAACACGATAATTATAAATAGGAATGGCGTGCGGAAAGAAATTAAACAAAGCTGAATTTGGATATGATTCTATTACACTTTACAAGGACTCTTGACGTCCCAACTTCTCTCAATAAAACGTTAAACTTAAAATATATTAAACTGCTATTCTACTATTTATATGGATACAAAACATTGACTCTTACTCTAAGGTAGGAGAAAATATTATGAGTATTTGAGAATAAAGTTCTTAGATAAATTTCAGATACTAGATTCAAGTTTTATAAAACATTGACAGTTCCTGGAATACTTTATGGGAGTGAAATTTGGGTAATAACCAAACAAATTTCAAAGTAGAATATAAAGTAGAAACTTCCAAGAAGAACAAAAGGCTGCACAAGATTGGATCGGGTAAAGAATGAAGTTATAAAAATAGAGTTAAATATTTATCCACTGAATGAAAAAATCAAATAATATACAAATAAATGGTTTAGACATGAAGAAAGAATGAATATAAGGTTACCAAAAGCAGCATTTTACTTAAAACCAAGAGGATCAAGGAAATAAGGCCAGTGAAAACATGGAAAGAACAACTGTGAGACGGAACAGGCAGTTTACCTGGCTCGCGAAGTTAAGAAGATGAAGAAAACAATTTTTTGGGGCAAAGCGAGACAAATAGTTAGGTGAACAAAGAAGACTACATGACACTGATTACGTGATATTTATAGGTAAAAAGATATAATAGCTGTTAAGTCTTGTAGAGTGCTATCGGCAGGGCATGTAACACTGATGGGGAACAGAGAGAGTCATGGAAACTCCTTGTAGGAAATTCAGTAGGGCAAGAATGATGTGGGAGATAACATTATCCATGATTTGAGAGAGGTAAATTATATGGATGATGATTGGGAAACATTAGCTCAGGATAGTAATATATGGAGAGATTGTGTTCAAGCGGTCATGAACCTATGGATTCGATAGAGCCAGAGTGTTAGTTAATCTGATGTATGTAGGACTTTATGAATCCTCTTGAAGATAAAATGAATGTTTACACTGTTTATGTGGTTGATGAAAGGTTTAAAGATGCAGTTAATTTGATGTTTGAAGCCTGCAGACTTGATGATATTTCAATTAACACTTTCTATACCTGCTTGACACGGGATCGACAGGCCTTAATGAAAAAAATGGAGACATTAAAGGGGTTAACTAAGTGATCAGCAAGAAGCAGTTCATCATAGCGGTTCCTGACAAGCATTAGCTTTCACGTGCGTGGGAACTGTGACGCTATTTCTGGATCCTGTTCAACGTAGCCTCTTTAATTACCATTCATTCATTATTTCTTATGTATTTATCATGGTGTATATTCTGTATTGAATATTACAATAGCCATTTTGTCAATTGAACCCCTTGTTCTATAAATAAACTGTTATGTTTTGGTAAAACGGTTTTCAAAACAACAATGTTAATATTGTGTGTATTATCAAGTTTTACAACTCCTTAACCATCTTCATGTAAACATTTTAAGATTTTAAGACAAATTACGATCCTCTCTATATATCCACTTTCTTCGTAACCCTCATTCTTCCATTTATCTATGCACTTTTTGTGTTCACGTCAGTTTTTATCTATCTCTCTTCCCTCTTCCTTTCTTTTATATAGGAAATGTGCACTCAGTTGAGCATTAACATATACACAAGGACAGGACACACACACCCAGACCCAAGGTAGAGATTTAAAATCCCTTATCCCGCCAGGAATCGAACCCGGGTCGCCGGAGTGGAAGGTAGGGATTCTACCGACTACGCCATGACGACGGACTTCCCTCTTCCTTTGGGACGTAAATAAATATATTATTTGTGGTAATATATCCATCATCGTTTTCACATGTCCAAAGGATCTTAGTTGTGTTGTTAATATATTATTATTCCTATATAATAATGATAATAATGATAATGATAATAGTAGACCTACCAGTAATAGTTACTACTAAATCTTATTAGTATATTATATATTATTATTATTATTATTATTATTACGTATTACATCTCCGCCTTCCAAGTGCTCCAACCTAAGAAATGGGCACAATTCCACCAATGCCAGGGGAGAAAGTCAGAAATGTCATGAAAGACAAATTAGTTGCATTGGACAAACAACAAATATTACATACTAATACAAGGCGAACGGATATTCAAATATAAGTAAATTATATTCTGCCACTGTGAGACGACATTTTCGAATGTCCACCTATAGCAAATATGCCTCAGAAATTCGTATTTTAAATATACTTATTTGTTTTAGTTTATTCCACATAAGTAAAAGGAAAATTGAACCCACTGCAGACCTTAGGAGGCCCCAGAGTAGTGGGAAGTTAAGACTCCTACCCTTCTAGATGGTCAGCAGACTGTCAGCCCTGCGTAGCAGCCGCATTTACCCCCAGAACAAGCGTCTTGTACTCGTTTCCGTTAGAAGCTCACTCGACCCTAGGGCCATGGTACAGCGGTACCAAATGAAGCTTAAGGCAATTTAAAAATCCATACCTCACCGAAATTTGAACCCCAATCACCCAATTAATAATAGTATTAATAATAATCCCTCCATGGTATCTTTACCTTGTCATGGTGGAGTGGCTTGCGTGCTTAAATGATCCCGAGGGTTATGCCGGCGGTAGCATTGCAGCCGATAGGGTTACCCATGCCGGACTGGTCGAAGGTGATAAGCCAGACGAAAAAAGAACCTTGGTCGAAAGAGTGACGATCTTTCACCGTAAAAATACGACCGTCAAGAAATGCGGACATGGGTTCGACTGGGGTAAAATTTTCCGGAGGTAAAATAGTCCCCCATTCGGTTATCCGGGTGGGGACTACTTCAGGGAACCCATGCCAAAGGCTCAAACACAGGGACATGTTCCTAGGAACATGGAATGTTACGACTTTATATAATAGCGGGCACTGTGAATTAGATAAATCACCCTTGGGTATAGTCGCTTTACAGGACGTTAGACGAATGTGGAATGGTAGACGTGCATGGAAGCTTCTTGTAGGAAAACCAGAAGGAAAACGCCCAGTTGGTAGACCAAGAATGAGGTGGGAGAATAACATTAACTATGATATGAGGGAAGTAGATTATGCAGGGGATGATTGGAAAATATTGACTCAGGATAGGGGTGTATGGAGAGCTTATGTCCGCGCGGCCGTGAATCTACGGGTTCGATAGTGCCAGTGATTTAGTTAATAAGTGATAATAATATATAATAATAATAATAATAGTAATGCTGTAAAAATGATAATGCTATAAAAATCAATACTTCAAGTATCAATAATCGCAATAGTAATAATAACAATAGTAATTTTACTTTTTAATATAATTGTAATAGTGTGAATATTTATATTTATTTTGAATTATTCCCCTATTGAGGGGCTGTTTGGAAGACAAAGAGCAAGAAAATACGATATTGTATATTGCACAAAAAAAAAATATTAAAGTCAAATGAAATAAAAAAAAACTGATACTAATTTCTTAATATTTCAAAGAAAAGTCTTAAATAATGGCACTATCATACAAAAATATTTAACATGCCCAGTGAACTTTTAATAAATTTATTATTATTATTATTATTATTATTATTATTATTATTATTATTATTATTATTATTATTATTATTATTATTATTATTATTATTATTATTGTCAGCCGCGGTGATCCTTGCCTCTGGTTCCGCGAATCGCGGGTTCAAACCCGGCCAAGGTCGATGCATTTTTTTAGGATGGAAAAATCCAAGTAAAAGTGTTCTGGATAGGACTTTCTGTCGTGGGTCCCCGAATATGAAGATCAGTCTCGTAATAGAACCTTAAGCCTGAATAAAAAGGCCTCTAAGCAAAATGTATCGACCTTCATCCTTATAATATCTTAATTTTCCTACTAGATGTCTCGTTGAGTCGGTCTGTTGTACATTCCATTTTAGGGAAATACGCGTAACAGAATTATCTTCGCTTAGTAACTCCTAACAAAGGACAGGCTGAGACCTAACATCGGGTTGTTACGCCAATTTATATGTGATTATTATTGTTATTATTATCATTATTATTATTATTATTATTATTATTATTATTATTATTATTATCTTATTATCATCATCATCGGCCGCGGTGGACTAGTGGTTATGGTCCTTGCCTCTGGTCCCGAGGGTCGCGGGTTCAAACCCGGCCGGGGTCGATGGATTTTTTAGGACGGAAAAATCCAAGGAGCAAGTCCTCCGGGAGGGACTTTAAGCCGTGGGTCCCAAGTCTGAAGAATTTCAGACTCGTAAAAGATCCTTCAGCCTGAATGAAAGGCCTCTAAGCAAAATTTACCGAATTTTCCCGTACTAGTGCTACCTTGGTTTCCTAGATGTCAGTATGAGGTGGAATGCTGACCGCGTACCACTCAAAATGATATCTATACGAAAACAAGTGTAACTAAATTAGTATCGTTCAAATTCTTCCCTATAGGGGAAGAGCTCCTAAATCTCTGTTCAAGGAAACATGGGCTTACAAAATACAAGAAGATTGTTATTATTATTATTATTATTATTATTATTATTTAAACTGTTAGAGTTAAGATCATAATGTTTTGTCTTCTACACAACCAGTGAAATAAGAATTTTAAAATATATTATCTCGTTAAATATATTAATCATCTCGGAAATCGGAATTGTGTACAATAAATGCAGGTACTGTATATCCTACTAATTTAAGAATACATAATATACTGCATAAGGAGTTGTTCATCTAACAACCTGCGAGATACTTACGTATACAATAACACTAATGTAAAGTTTTGAAAATTTTCTTGAGAGAGACTATTGACCGATACTTATTGTTATTGATTTCACCAGACAGTTAACTATATGTTGTATGAGTCTATTGGAAAAACAGCCAACTGATAGAATACGGAGTTTCGAGGTCTATCGCTGCATGGAGATTTGGAAGAGAGCTTGTATTTGAATATACTGTTTAACTCATGCCACAAATGCTAGTCAATGACCAATCACGTTTCAATGAATGTTGTTTTACAACCAATGACAGTCGTGTTTCACTTCGCTCTTTATCGATTTCTCTTTATCAGCTCCTGCTTTTGTGATAAAGAAAGCTGCTCGTTTTTAAAGTTCTGAACAGGCAGAACACTATTTTTCTCCAACAAATACGTTGAATATAGCAAATAATGAACAGATTCCTTGATTTTACCGAGTTGTATACTAAAAAAATAAATGAATAACCCGTAATGTTGATTATGATATATAGTTTGATGTGTTTGATTATTTCTCCACTTGGGTGCACTCTTACAATATTGCGATCTTATTTGGCAATACATAATATGATCTAGTTGCAGTGAATGAACATAACCCCACATTTCTTATTTGTTTTCAAACATTGCCGTTTACATTAAATATAGCCTATAAATATGTTAAAATAACCATAGTTTAACAAAGATTTGTGAGTAAACAGCTTAATTTTATTCGTTAAATAGTCCTAACAAATGCCACTCTTGATTTCCAAATTCTCATAAGTAATGCCACGAATGATTTCCAAATTATCGATAAATTCACGACTCACGAAGTGAGGGAGTGAATTTATCAAGAGAGTTTGGAAATCAAGAGTGGTATTTGTTAGGACTATTTAACGAATAAAATTAAGCTGTTTAGTCACAAATCATTATTTAACTATAGTTATTTTAAAATATGTATAAATTTAATATAAACGGCGATGTTTGAAAACAAATGAGGAGCGATTGGTACGCTTTATCTGCTTCTTTTGTTTATTACTGCAACCAGATCATACTATTTATTGCCAAAGGAACGCAATATTGTAAGAATGCTCTCTAGTGGAGAAAAAATGAAACACATAAAACTGTATATTAATTCATTTCTGATGTCGTATGATGTATATATGACAATTATATTTTTCTGGATTATTACTTGGGGGAAAAAAATACATTTAAGAAAGTGCAAACAGTGGTTTCGTTTTTTGGTGGTATAATCAATTGCTACAAATGTTTTTATATTAACTCCTGCAAGCGCTATGTGTTGACATCCATGCACTATATACAATCTGGTAGCCGTATTTCTTATAGAGTCAGTCACTGCAAAATAATGGTCAGACCTGTTCAGAATATTAAAAATGAGGAGCTTTCTTTAATATGGTAAATTTAATATTGATAAATATTTGGTGAAACACGACTGTGATTGGTTGTAAAACAGAAATCATTGAAAAGTGATTGGTCATTGACTCCCATTTGGGGCATGAGTTAAATAGTCTAGATAAATTCACTCCTCACTTCGTGAGTCGTGAATTTATCGATAATTTGGAAATCACTCGTGGCATAACTTATGATATTACGTAGTACTTTAATGTATCTTTTGAGGTTAAGTGAAAAATATGACGGTTAAGGTTTTCATACTCTAGAGTTGTGACTGACCGCAAAATGTGAACACGTAATACTGTGGCCGGCCACTCCTCTATATTTATCCGATAAGTCTTTCCCATGTGTGCCACCCATATGTCATGGCATTGTGTGTTAATAAGTGGACAGTTGCTCATGTTTTCACATACTGCCGGCTATGCCCTTCGTTACGTGTTTCTTATGTGATATCATCAACTCCTCGCCACATAAGTCAAAACATAGGCGTAACTTTCTAAGTAAAGAAATATAACACAAAACTCTTTTCGTCATCTTTCAGTTTACTACCTCAAATTTCCAAATAATTTATGATGAAGACTAGCTAATACCCGGCGTGCGCTGCTACACCTAAATAAATGATAATGTGTTTTTAGGTTCAGTTGAATAAGTAAAAGGAAAAATAATTATAAATTTGCTCTCATCGTTATTGCAGCTAAAACAACAACAAACTAATTAATTCTATTTCCAAATTATCTTTCATACATTCCAAATAGTAAATATAATTTCATTTTCCAAAATTTAATATTAAAGTAATCACTATAAGTAAAGGCATATAGAAATTATTTTTAGATACAACGTTCTGATTACCCGGTGTTGCCCGGGAATCTACGTACTTGGCATAAATGAGCTGAAACTCAAAATTCGTTATAATTGAGTACTCCCCCCCCGTGCTCTGCTACGCTTGCCCGGGAATCTACTTATCCCGATCTTCTTGGCATCAATGAAAGACAAAAATGGTTATTGTGAGTTACCCGTGAAAGATATACATATGCTGTCGCGGACTTTTTTTGCAGAGTTTTTGGAGATATTCAATTCTGTGTACATTAATTTGGTTATGTATTATGGTTTAGGCAGCGTAAGCCTTTTGAGCGTACAAAAAGCGATTTTTTTATCACGTTTTCCCTACAAAGAGTGATATTTAAGGGTGAAGGGCTTGAGCATTAAAACTATCTTAAAGCCTATAACCTTCCCGAGAAAATCCTGAACACTTTGCAAAAAGCCTCATTACAATCGGATGAACGGTATGACAGAGCACGCTTGCCCGGGAATCTACTTATCCCGATCTTCTTGGCATCAAAGAAAGGCAAAAATGGTTATTGTGAGTTATCCGTAAAATATAAACATATGCTGTAGCGAACTTTTTCGTAGAGTTTTTTTTAGATGTTCAATTCTGTGTACATTAATTTGATGTATTTGTAATGGTTTAGGCAGCGTAAGCCATTTAAGTATCAAAGTAGGCCTACATTGTAAGCCATTTAAGCGTCAAAAAATAGCGATTTTACTTCACGTTTTTCACTACAAAGGGTGATTTTTAGGGGTGACGGGGTTGAGTATCACAACTCTCTTATAGCCTATGTTCATCCCGGGAATCTCCTGAACATTTTACAAAAAGCCTCATCACAATCAGATCAACGGTATGGCCGCGCATAAAGTACGAACAAACAAACGTTCATTTTTATATATCAGATAACGGTCATTACGCAAGGCCAGTGTTTTGATATAGAACAAAAATCATATATTAACTGTATTATTGATTATGCAGACTGTACATTTGTGTCTATAAAATTAAGTATAATTATCATATATGGTATCACAGCCCATTTTGGGCCCTAGCCTTCCACAGAATATCCTTCCAGACTTTTCTATTTCCTGCTAAATTCTTCCAATTTTTAATTTTACTAATTTTAATGTCCTACACGATATCATCCTCCCATCTTAATTTCGGTCTTCCAACTTTTCTAGTTTATTATGGTTTTGCCATGTAGATATTTCTAAGTTTTATTATTGTCTGTACGTATGAAATGTCCAGCCCAGGTCAATTATATAATTTTTATATACTTCACTAAAGGGACATTCCATACGAAATCGGCAAAAAAATTGTGAAAATTGAACTCATATCTTTAAAAGTTTACCATTTTTTTTACAGTGAAACTTTATGATATACTGAATATCTGAACCGAATTTCAAGTCTTCAGTTGGTGTAATTAAAGAGTAATAGAGCTATCAATTTATCGTATTGTTTTTAATAGTCTCTTTTATAAAATACATTTCTCGAAGTATGGCTATTCCCTCAACTTGAAAAGATAGTCACATTATAGATGATTTTATGCTCTATCGCTTGAAAATTAGTATGTTAATATTTACGTTTTTCTGAAGGGCGTAAATGCAATTAATATGTAATTGACTTTCCTCACCAAAAATTTTATAAAATCAAAAAATGCAACATTGTTACCTGAACACTAGTTAATTTTTTGTAATTAATACTAAAGTGGAGTCTTGAAAGGAAACTACCAAAAATAATTATTTTTCCTAAAATCCCCTATGTCTAGACTGCCCGCAATACCTTTCGCGTGAGTGGAGATCGCTCGCTCGTACAAACAATGACGGAGTTACTTGGTAATAGTCCTTTGCGCACTTACAAATATTTTTTATTGTTATTATCATCATTACATTATTTTTATTATCATTATTACAATTATTACATTATCATCATCATCGTGGACTAGTGGTTACTCTGCACGCCTCCGATTTCGAGGTTCGCGGGTTCAAACTCGATAGGAATCAGTGGCATTTAAAGGGCGTTACAATTCTGAATGTAGCTTTCTCCAGAAGGAAGGAAATCCGTGAGTCCCGTGTCGTAAATTTATGGTACGTAGAAGAACCTCGCGCTTGAAATAAATTGCTACATAATAAACGTCATTAAATATAACAATCTTTATTGATATATTCAGTAGGCGGTTAATTTTGTGCTGATTTTGGCTAATGTATAGTTTAATTTAAATTACTAAGCACGTACGAATTCAAGCTGGTAGGCCTATTAAAAATATTTTCCTAGAGAGTAGTTTTGTAATGTGTTGTAATATTTTGTACTTGTATCCTACACCAATGTCTGATGTTGAATATTGCAAGTAATGTTAAGCTATCGATAATAATTTATAACAATTTTCATGCTGTTACAAGTAATATTTAAGAGGTATAAATATACAGTATTTTATTGGCTTGGTATCACTTGATCTTGCATCCCCCCTACTCATGACATATCTAAGATGATATTAAAATGCACGATAATATTAGCTTTTATTATAGGCTAAATTGTTATAATATTTAATTTAATGTCTAAACTTCCCATTATTCTCCTTTTATAACACAAAATGTATAGCTATCTCTACGATTATTCTCTCATTCCAGAAACATTTAAGAAATTGTAAAATTATATATTAACACATCATATTGTTAATAAATATTGTATGCTAATATATGCATAATTAAAATTATATTTAACTTCTAACTCACCATTCAGTCTTTGTAGATCTGCAAACTTGT
Source organism: Diploptera punctata (assembly GCA_030220185.1). Lineage (NCBI taxonomy): Eukaryota > Metazoa > Arthropoda > Insecta > Blattodea > Blaberidae > Diploptera > Diploptera punctata. The sequence goes on from JASPKZ010003791.1 coordinate 347,337, forward strand.
TAGTTAAAAACAATAAGATATTATTTTTAATTTGACTGTGGCACTTAAAATGACGAGATGCATTAAACAAACACACTGGTGTATTATAAATCAACTGTCTAGTATCTAATCTGAACTTGAGAATTGTTGATGTAAAACAGATGTTTAAGGAAGACTTGCTGACATTGCATTATTATCGTTTGGTAGGAAGTGGTACGAGTATTAAAACATTCCTCTTTATTTGGAAGTGATATCTTATAACAATACTATTTCGTCAACGTTATCGGGGTACAATACAATACACTGAATAAAAAGTTATTTTAAGACTGAAATTAGTAATTATAACATAATAAAAATGTATACCAGTTTATTCAATTAATGACGAAATAGTCATTATATAATATTACATTTAAACTGTAATGAAAAATTTGTAACAAAATAAATAATTTGTTTTAAAAAAGGACAGAAGATTACGAGTATTTGAGAATAAAGTTCTTAGGAAATTTTTTGGATCAAAAAGAGATGTACAGTCAGGTGAATGGAGAACACTACATAATAGTGAGCTACATGATATCTATAGGAAGCCAGATATAATAAGAACAGTTAAGTCTCGTAGGCTGCGGTGGGCAGGAAATGTGGCACGTATGGAGGATGAAAGAGGTGCTTGGAAATTTCTGGTAGGAAAACCGGAGGGAAAACGCCCAGTTGGAAGACTAAGAATGAGGTGGGAGAATAACATTATACATGATTTGAGGGAAGTAGATTATACAGGGGATAATTGGAAAACGTTAGCTCGAGATGGGATGTATGGAGAGTTTATGTCCGCGCTGCAATGAACCTACAGGTTCTGCAGAGCCAGTGAGTGAGTTAGTTATATAAATAATTTGTTTAATAATTCACAGTAAACGTAAGTAACAGAGCTCTTTACTTCTCACTTCAGCAATAAAATTTGATAAATAAATATCTACTGCGTAAGAATTAAAATATCGCCACTTTTATAAATTTACGGTACTGTTCCATTAAGCAGAACATATAATAATCTACCGTATTCGATTTAATGGCAGTTGAAAAAGTCACTGATGAAGCTCTTTCAATAAAGTACGCGCGCGACCTTGGTCGTGAAATGAATCTGCTGCGAGTTTTTTTACGAAAATAGAATAAAAAACATTTATATTGTCTGAACTATTCAACTCTCCAAAAAGATAATTGCTGGAAATTAATCCTTATTACGTGAGTAGTATCCTGTATTTTTTCCGTTTTCATTTTTTGATATGTACTACAATAAACCGCCATAAAACAGAAAATTGACACCGAAAATAAAAATATCCTATTTATAAAAATAACACCCTTAAACTACATGATATCACCTATATAAATATGTTTGAAACAAATTTTTGCGGTTTACTGTTTCAGAAATATTAGTTAGTAAACGTTTTAGTTTATCATATTTACAATAATTTTAGATCGTCATAACTACGAACCTATAAATGATAAAAATTAAATTTCTGTATTAATACGCTTATAAATGTATTCACTATATTTAGGGATACATAAAATTAAAAAAATAAATTGCAAGATTTTTTGCTGTCCGATTTGATATGGATTGTCCCTAAATCGGGTTCCTCATATAATTCATATAATTCCCAATTTATACTTCTCCAAAAATCACCTTCCGCAACCGCAAAAATAGTTCTTATCTTCCTTTCAAAAGTAGCCAGAGATTTCTCATCTCACTTTAAAATAATCAAAGTTTTTGATACATATATTTACTGGTCTTATACGAGTTTTATAAATCAATAACTTAATATTCTTTGTTATTAAGTGTGATCTTAGATATTTTCTAAGTCCAAACAAACATCTGTTTGCAGTTATTATGCTTTTTTGAATTTGTATGTGGTTGTTATTGTTACAAGTAATTCCTGAGCCCATATATTTAAACGTATGAGCAGTTGGAATTGAAATATGCAGCGGATAATCTGTACATTTCTTGCTGGAAGATGGCATATATTATTTATTTTTACATTGATTAATGTGAAAATTAATTTTAAAGCAGCATTTTCAAATCTTATAAAGGCTTCTTTCATTGAAGTATGGAGATAGTATTTTAAACTGGGATCAGCGTTGAATTTCCAAACTGGACGTGAAAGGGTCTGAAAATTTTGTTCAAAGAGCATAGAGATAACAGGAAGAATGAGAAATAGACATTCTATATTAATAAAATTCATTTACTCGGACTATCGACCCTATAAATTCACCGCACAGATGAGCTCTCCACACACCCTTTACCAGACCTAATCTTCCCCTATATAATTCTTCTGCACCATTCTTAGCTTAACTACTGTGAACTCTGCCAGTGGTTTTCCTATAATAATTCCCCATGCCATCTTCTGCTTGGTACCAAAATGAAAGCAGAAGATGATACTTAAATTATCGAAAGGCCTCCTATAAAACAACACTGCAAATTATTGAGGACTACTGAGATATCAAGTACTGTTTTATAATTCTTAAAACTTTAGTAAGTAGTGGTCTTCTTTCTGTGTCTAAGAATACTATTTTTAATAATGTAGTCTATATTGTCACGCCAGAATACCATTAACTTATAAAAGTTGTGTAGTTTTATTGCTGCTTCTTCCATATGAATATAAAGTAAGGTCACTTTTAATTTGTGTGATGAAATTTTATTGTAATGTGTGATATTTCACAGAGAGGTCAAGCGAAATGATGTCATGGGTGGCGTCGTTTACGGTAGTGGATAAAACGTTCCGAGAATTACTTGAAGGACTGGCGGTAATTTGGAATTTCCTTGACGAATGATATGTTTGTTCTAATGTACACTGCTACATATTTACATCCAAAGTTCCATTTCGGGGATGTCATAAAATATTTATTATCATCACTTAATGATTACGTAATTTCATCGGAATCAAGGATTAAGCGTTCTGTCCTGTTCCGTCTAAAAGTATTTGTTCACGAGATCTCTTTCATGGTCGACATATTTGTTTAGTTTCGCGCCGTAGCCAAGTGGTTAAGTCAGGCAGGATGCCTTTGCGCAGAGCTGTGGGACTTGAGCTGATTAGTGTCTACATGGGGATGACATTTTATCATGGAATTTCGGTCAATAAAGGGACTGGTGCCGACCAAGCATCTTAAGACATTTGGGTAGCTGCTATAAGTAGAGGCTCCAGGTTGAGAAAAATCAGTTATAACGGCTGGTGGGACCGAAATGCTGACCACATGTAACCCCTACACTAGGTGGATGTTCGTCTTCCTCTGATTAACACATGTCGATGTGAGACCAACAGCCGGATGGTAGGCCAAGGGCCTTCTTGGCCTGTCGAGCCTTGGATTTGACATATACTGTATATAAAGGTGGTCCTTAATTTTTACTTTTCATATTTTATTCCGCACACCCTCTATTTTTTCTTTGTTTGTAAGAAGCAATTTAAAGTCCATTTTGTTTAAATTTAAGACGAGGAACCCGTGTCGCATTGAGCTAGAATAGCCGCGAAAATAGCGTTAAAATGGTAATTATTTATGATAAGAATTTCATTAAAACAACTGTATTTGAATATATTTATTTTATTTATCTTGTTTAAGAAAATAGAAAAATAAATATTAAATGCTCTTCTTATAAGATTTTTTTAAAATATTTATAATTTTAAGTTCGGTGCAGCACATGTTAATTTTAATTTAATTGTAATGAAATTTAATACACCATCAAATTGGGCTAAAAGGGAAAAAAAATCCAGTCTGGCATTCGATATGTGTGTAATCTCTCCACTGTTTTCTAAATTTTTTAACTACATGTATAGACCTAATTAATTTTATATTAATTTCTTCTATAATATTTGTTCGTTTTTTTTTTGGTCCAGTAACGCCGTAGCGTAGTGGTTAAGTCACTGCGCTAAAAGTCGGAAGGCCGAGGGTTCAAGTCCCGGAGGACTCAGGATTTTTAAACTGACCAAAATCTTCTGGCGGCACTGTGGCCCTGGGGTCAACTCAGACTCTAACGGAAATGAGTACCAGACGCTTGTTCTGGGGGTAAAGGCGGCCGTCACGCAGGGCTGACAACCCGGCTGACATCAAATGCCGATTGTCTAGAAAAAGTTGGAGCCTTAACTCCTACTACCCCAAGGGCCTCCAGAGGCCTGTAGTGGGATTACTTTACTTTACTTTAATTATAACCTGATACAAATCTGAGAAATCTATTTCTGATTATTCAATTTGTTTCAACTAATCTTAAGCTCCGACTAATATTAATTAGGCCTATAGTGGTTTTGAAATAAATGTATCCATTGAATAATTTACCCTCGTAATACTTCATGTCAACTTTCTACATCATTTTTTTCAGGCGCAGCTTTGTCAATTAAGACAATACGTTATAAACGTGGTCTCATCTCATTTTAATACCTTGGACCTTACAAAAAAAAAAAAAAACTGGCATTGAGTTTCCTCTAATAATACTGCAAGAAACAGAACGATCGATTCGTCATTAATCCAATCGAATCTCATCTTTTTGTTGTCATTTATAACATTTTCTCAAATTAGACATTCGTTACCACCATCTGTATAACCTTCAAGTACATTCTTTATTAGTTTCTCTTAATCAAAATAGTTTGTTCTTGTAAGAGTTTTAAATGTAGGTCTATTATATTCTTAGCATATTCACTGCAGTGCCCTAAACAAGCTCGTAAGACTATCACATATAGATACCTAAAACATATAAACAATGCAGCTCTACTTGAAGACGCTATAAAATTACCCTGGCATACTATATGGACGTTACATTCTGTTGACGAAAAAGTTGAGGCATTAAATAACCCTATATTACAACTATATGACAGGCACGCTCCACTGAAAACTAAACTAGTGAAACGACACCCTGCTCCCTGGATGTCTGCTAACATTCGTGACTTGATGACTGAAAGAGACGCAGCATATCGGAAATACAGAGTCGACAAAACTGATATAAATCTTAATCACTATAAACGGTTACGTAACAAGACTACACAAACTATCAGAAACGCCAAACTTAGACATCTATACAGCCTTACTGAACCTAATAACAATAACCCAGATATTTGGAAAAATCTGAATAAAATGGGTGTAGGAAGGAAAGACACACAGGTAGAAAAAACTACCTGTTTCTCTGAACACACTTAATAACCATTTTACAAGCACATTCTTTACTCCTAAAGACAAAACACATACAATAAGTGAACTACTATTGACAATCCACCAGACAGAGAACATTTCCATTTTTCATATCTTACAGAAAATGACATAAAGAAAGCTCTCAAACGAATAAAAACAAAAGCAGAAGGTACTGACCGTATAAATATCACTCTACTTAACAAAATAATCGACGTTATACTACCTACCATAACTCATGTTTTCAACTCCTCACTACAAACCTCTATATATCCCACATTATGGAAGCAAGCAATTGTACGCCCACTCCCGAAAGTAAAAACTCCCTTAACTCCTAACGATTTTCGACCCATTAGTATTTTACCTACCCTTTCAAAAGCTTTGGAACGATTAGTCCACAAACAACTGACTGACTACCTAACTGAACACGACCTTTTAGATCAATACCAATCAGGCTTTAGGACAGGACACAATACAAATACTGCTCTACTAAATATATGTGAAGACATACGCGAAGCATCTGATAATCGAAAACTTACTATTCTTACACTACTTGACTTTAGTAAAGCATTTGACACGGTAGACTTGGACTTATTGTTGCTTAAACTAAAAAAAAACCTCTCACTTTCTGACAGTGTCACGCAATGGTTCAACTCCTACCTTCGTGAGCGCCAGCAATATGTTGTAGGAAATTCTACATTACGCTCTTCTTGGACCTACCGTAAAGCTGGAGTTCCACAGGGCTCGGTGCTCGGCCCATTGCTTTTTTCAATCTATATAAACGACATATCTGACTCCCTAAAACATTGCAAACATCATTTATTTGCGGACGACATGCAGATCTACCTTCACTCAGACAAATATTCTTTAAATGACGCGGTAACCAAAATTAATGAGGACCTTGACTCGCTAACGGCGTGGACAGAGAAATATGGACTTGAATTAAATCCTAGAAAGACACAAGCAATCATTATGGGCCATCAGAGACTATTATCCTCAATTAACACAAATGCAGTATTACATGTGTCACTTAATGGGGTTCAGATCCCTTATAGTGAGACAGTAAAAAATCTAGGAGTGTTTATGGATAAACATTTAATTTGGAATAAACAAATAAATAACATTTGCAAAACTATCTTCTCAATAATACACTCATTAAATCGTATAAGAAATTGTTTACCGTTTTCTCTAAGAAAAATGCTAGTAGAAACACTCGCAATGCCCCATTTTGATTATTGTGATACTCTTTTTACTGACCTAAATACTGTTCTTACCCAAAGACTTCAACGTGTTCACAATTCTTGCATACGTTTTATTTGTGGTATACGTAGATTTGATCACGTTACACCATCCCTGGAACAATTGTCATGGCTTCGTCTTCAAGATCGTAGAACCATCCATTCCCTATGCCTACTCTATAACATATTACACACATCTTTACCTTATTATTTATCACACCGCTTCACTAAAACTCTCTGATACACATAACTTAGATACCCGATCCCTTGAGCACAGTGTCCTTTATATCCCTCCTCATCATACTACCTATTATTCGAAATCTTTTACAGTTTCTCTTGCTAGAACATGGAATTCACTTCCACCCTATGTCAGAGACTGCCAAACTTTACCATCTTTCAGAAATAAATTGAAAATAAAATCACTAACAGAAACAACTCACTAATACTACTTTTTAAGAATTAATAATGCGTTTTTGCATTATTTAATAAAAATAGACTTAGGATTTGTTAATATATTTACCTAATGCCTTGTATAAAAAGCGTAGATTAATTCATTGTAGTGTATTTTTTTTCTCTTCTTTTTATGCATAGTAGATTCGAGCTGTTATTCCTTTTTTATTCATTGTGTCATTAATTTAATTTTAATTGTATTTAGTTTCATTCTATTATTAGACATTAATTTCATTATTATTCAATATGACAGATAATTAATTGTTCAATGACTATTATTGTAACTTTTTTTTGTATTCATATGTAACATGTTTGTCCTGTTTAATATGACTATTATTGTAATTTTTTTGTATTCATGTGTAACATATGTTTGTCCTGTTTTATATGACTATTATTGTATTTTTTTTGTATTCATATGTAACATATGCTTGTTCTGGTGAGTGGAAGAGAAGGCCACATAGCCTTAACTCCACCAGGCTAAATAAATCTATTCTATTCTATTATTCTGTTCTTATGTTTATTATGTTTCCATGCAATTAGTGTTGAGTTTTTTCGTATGTAAAGCCATAGGCCTATAGGAACATTAGATGGAAGTTTGAAGCTGAGGTTAATTTTTTTAGTGGTGCAACACCGGATCTCCTCTTTTTCAGCACTTCATAAATGTTTAGCTCAAGAGAATTCGGGCACCAACTGTAGTAATAACAAAATTGTCACCATTTTTTAAGTATATGTTTAAACCATTGTGACCTCTCATTCGACATTTTACGAATGAAGTTACTTACAAATCCCCCTTATTTACATATACATTTTGATTCAGTAAACAAGTGAAATGACAACAGATTTAATCTGCACATACTTCGCGTGACAACTACCGAGTCCTGGTAAACTAGTGATTATTATTATTATTATTATTATTATTATCATAGTCGCCTCTGATTTTGGATCCATGGTTCAAACCCGGCCGTGGTCCATTTGTTTTCTAAAGTAAACCCTTGCGTCTATAAAGTTGATTTACGTCACATAAACTGACCTCAAACTCAAGATAGAGGGGTCTGCGAACAGTTTTTTTCATGTATTTCATGTCAAAAAATTAATGATTTCTATATTGATTTACCATGATAGTGAACTGGGGTGTTACAGAGCGTCGTTAAATGAAATACTCTTCTTCTGCTTCATGAAATTAGGTATTTTGACCTGTTTTCACATCAAGTGGGATTTAATGAATTTTCCCATCTAGTAAATGGGCGTCCAGCACTTATATGTCCTATTGGTTTGTGCTTTAATAACAACTGAGAGATTCTATCTGTAGGTTTACTTTTAACATGAAATGCACATAAAAGTATTATTAAATATGTTGTCCTAGGATGGTAATCATCCGTCTGTACATATAATCTTTATTTTACAAAATAAGGTCAACGACTGATCTCCGAAATTTTTATACTTATAATTGGGTATATTGACATGCCCATCAATGTTCTTGTTAGCTGTCTTCTCCATGCTAAAACAAATACAATATTATAATAGAATACAATATTATAATAGTTTAACAATCTGTTAATTTATCCATAGATCATCGGTTGATTAATGTCTTTGACATCGTCCGATTCCCAATAGCCAATTTTGTCGGCCCGTCCAATCTCCTGGTTGTGTTTCTCCTTCATGTATAAATATATTCCCTGACTCCAGGAGGTTTCAGGTCTTTCTCTGCCTCGTCTTCCCTCAGGTTTCCATTCCAAAACAGATTTTGGTAGCCGATCCTCTTCCATTCGCAGGACATGTCCATACCACCTTAATTGCTGAGTTTAATATAATCTAAAATAGGGAAGATGCTAAGAGGGAGGAGAGCCTCTAATTGCTTTAAATTCTAAGACTTAGAGGAACCGATCTGTACATCTTCCCACCTAAACGTGGCGCAGCTGTTAGTAACCATATAACTTATACGTATAACTTATGTGGTGAACGGACGTAATGGGCTACTCACCAATCGCACTGGTGGAGTTACATACAAATTGACCGATATGGTATTACTTCCACTTCCATACCATATCTCTTTTTTATCTTTCCTATCTAGTCTCTAGAATGAACACTTGTTGTTTTTCGACCGCGATTGTATGAGAGTATTCGAGGCCTAGGGGATCATTTAATCCTATCTTTTCTGTCGAAATCTGCCCTTAATAGGGCAGATCAGGCTCTTAGCTGTAGTGAAACCAACTGATCTAAGGATGGACACCAGAAAAATAATCCCTGGTCCTCCAGGTTGGGGGTTGATGCGGTAGGCCAGCTCCCCCCCCATTAGAAAAAAAATGCAATGCTAAAAAACCTAATAATAAGCCGGTCAGATTAATCTAATTTATTTATACAACCATAAAAAAGGAATTGTTCTAATTAAGGCTGCATTTAGCAATGCATTTTTTTGCGATATGTTAACCCATTTTGTCTAAATTAATTCTTAAATGATTGTTGAAAAATCGCCATATTATATTGATAATGTTTTATCAGGAGCTAATGAGGTAGAGTTAAGCCATTTTCAGGATATTTTAGGAACTGTACGTTGGCACTACTATAGCACAATAAGTGAAATAATCATTAAAAAAACATATTTTCAATAATAATCAATAACGTGACTATCATCATTATTATCGGCCGGCCTTGATCTTCCTTAATATCTGCCTCTAAATTGATCAGTGAAGTTCTGTATTTTTTTAAATCTCTTCATGATAGTAACTTACATAGTTTATTCCTTCGGAATTCACTAAACAGGAAGATATCTGCGTTTATTAGCCAATGATGTTGTATGATTTAGCCAGTCCCCATATTGTAGTATTACAGAAGCGTATGACCTTTTCTATTGCATGTAACTGTTAAATAAATTTAACACGAGTACATGATTATTAATCTCATTGGGTGGTTCTTCAATTTGGAAAGTTAACAACCTTGACAGTTGGTAAAAATGTCTCCCTCAGTTAAAGTTTTTACATACTGTTTGCCGAATTTGTTATTAACTAACTTTCGCTCAACTTAATTACAATATTGTTGGATGGAGCGACCTCTGGCGTATAAACCAATATATTAGTCGCACTTCAACATGGACGAGTGATCACATCTGACGTGAATGTACACTGTTTGCTTAAAGTAATAAATTAACTCCTTTGCAATTATAAACCATCCATCATAATGTAACAAGGTAGGCTAGTGATACTAGCGCCACGTTCAACAAAGCGTCAATCACGTGAATTACTATATGCTCGAGTCCTGTTGCTTTACCACGGAAACACCTGTCCTAGTTAACAGTATCGCGCCTCACCAGGGGTTCGTATCCCAGCAACCTCCTAAATATTTGGTTAAGAATAATCCGATATCTCCAAGAAGATTATTAAATTAATTTATATATAAATTTGATTGATTTAAAGTTATTCGCTGATACTTATAAAATAAAACTTTTAAGTCAATTCTTGGCACCATAACTTATGGGGCTGAGACTTGGCAACGGAATTAAAATTATAGATTGAAGTTACGGCCAATGAAAATTGATTATTTACGGTCAAAAGTCATTCCAGAATATTATTAATAATAATTTTTTTTACTCGTATATACAGAATTTTAATGTTTACATTTCTTTCTGTGCTTAACGTTTTATTTTTCTTCTCCACTCGTCTCTCTCCATCCAATCCATGTCTTCCAGTCCTCTTGCTCTCATTCCAGTTCTTATTTCCTGCATCCACGAGTTTCGAGGTCTTCCTCTCCTCCTTCTTCCAGGTGAACACCATTCTAATGTTTTCCTGGGTAATCTTTCTTCTTGCATTCGTCGTACGTGCCCATACCAATTTAATTGCTTATACCGTATATAATCTACTATTGAATAACCAATATTCATTTTTTTTCTCTTATGACAGTATTTATTTTGTCTAATTTTGAACATCTTGCTGCTCTCCTCAAGAAATCCATTGACATAATAATAATAATAATAATAATAATAATAATAATAATAATAGTTAAAATAACATGGATTGATGGTATTTTGAGAAGCATGAGGGAAAAAAGGATTGGACAATGGAGATTGGATTGTCAGGGAGATGTGGAAGAGAATGACAGTAGATTAATTCGGTGAAGAAAGATGTGAAAAAATAAATAATAATGTATTTGATAATTAAGTTCTTATGAAACATTTTGGAACAAAGAGAGGTGAACAAACTGGTGAATGGAAAAGACTTCGTAACAGTGAACTACATGATCTTTATAGGAAACAAGTTTTAATAATCAAGTATCGTAGCCTGTGATGGGCGGGATACGTAAGACTAATGGGGAATTGAAGAAGGACATGGAAATTTCATGTAGGAAAACCAGAGGATAAAAGGGCAGTTGGTAGACCAAGAATAAGGAAGGAGAATAACTTTAACCATGATTTGAGATAAACAGATTATTCATGAGATGACTGGAAAACATTAGCTCTGATAGGGATGTATGAAGAGGTTTAGTCCACGCGGCTATAAACCTACCGGTTCGATAGTGCCAGTGAGAGAGTTAATAATAATAATAATGCTATGAGATGATATGATGATAATAAAATGATGATAGTAGAAATAATATTCTTGCACTGTTGAATGAGCGGACTATTTTATTTTGTCATTTTTATGTATTTTTGAGAGTGAATTATCCGTGGATGACGTCACATGACACCATTTTTACTCGTAGTAAAAACTATCAATTATGTGATAAATATTTTCTTATTTCATAGTATTTTATAATCCATCCAAAAAATAAACTTTGTTTCTATTGGTGGAAAATCCACATCACCGAACTTATATTCTTCTTTATCACTATTAATACATTTAGATTTAATCCAAGTGATTATTTTCTAATCTACCCGATATTGTGGATTAGGTTATGTGTGAACGAGGAACCTCCACTTCCTGCTGTTAAGATCAACTGAAGTAATTGATAAATTCGTCATATATATACAGTATTTTAGATATTAAGTCACATGACCAAATAGTCAACTCGAATTGGTCGATTCCTATTTTAATTGGTCATATGAGAGATTTAATTACTACCACTACCAATTAAAATAACATTTACTTTATATATTTAAACAATTAATATAAAGTTATCTAACAGTTTAATAAAAACATTGTTTAAAAGAATTACTGAAGATTTTTTAAAATAAATTTTGCAAGTAACTAGCTAATACCCGGCGTGCGCTGCTACTCCTAAATGCATGTTAATGTGTTTTACCACCAGCCTTGAGCTGCTGTGCTTGCCCGGGAATCAGCTTATCCCGATCTTCTTGGCTTCAACGAAAGACAAAAATGGTTATTGTGAGTTATCCGTAAAAGATAAACATATGCTGTCGCGGACTTTTTTTGTAGAGGTTTTGAGATATTCAATTCTGTGTACATTAATTTGGTGTATTTGTTATGGTTTAGGCAGTGTAAGCCATTTAATCGTCAAAATAGAAACTTCATTTCACGTTTTTTGCTACAAAGGGTGATTTTTAGGGGTGAACGTGTTGAGTATTACAACTCCCTTATAGCCTATGTTCATCCCGGGAATTTCCTGAACATTTTGCAAAAAACCCCATCAAACTCGGATCAACAAACCAACAAGCAAACAAACAAACACATTCATTTTATCATCATCATCATAGTACATTCACGAATTTAGGCCATTTGTTGACCTGTTTCGGCCTCAAGAGAAACACTATCCAAAAGTCTTTTGAGTGGACGTCCTGGTCTTATTCTTCCTGCAGGTTGATATGTTAACATTTGTTTGGGTATTCTGTGTTCTTCCATTCGATGAACATGTTGTATTATATATATTAGATTATTTAGATACATATCTATATCTTTTTGGGAAATATTTTTATTACTGAAATGCTATTTTTATCTAGTAAGCGAATTTGTAACAAATATTTATATTTAATGCAAAGTTAAACATTTGTATTAAATGTTTTTAGAGTAATAAATTATTTTATTTTAATTTAGGGTTTACATATCATAAGTCTCTTGTTTTTAAATATTTTCATTAGAACAACCTCAATAGCTCAATTCCTTCAGAATTCACTCATAAAGTAAGTTTGGATATATATATGTATCAAGAGCTAAACTGCTGATTGTTTTAAACACAGAATTTCATTTTAATTTGTTATAATTGCACTTGAGGTAGAATAGGTTAAGTCGACCGACGAGGATGGAATAAAATACGCGTTGACGTAAAATTGTGAGCAATGCTCATGCGCAGGACGGATTAGGTATTACAAAACGCGATCTGACATTGTTTATATCTCTCATAAAATAATGAAGACTTTTACATCCTCCATATGTAGTAATGCTTTTATTTTTTTTTCTAAAACTTGTTAGTGAAATATTACCTCCCTATTTAACTACCTCCGCCATCTGGGTAGACACTTTAAGATACCAACTGGAAATCTTTGCTTGAATCTATATTTTACGGGACCATTATAATTTTAATGTTGCTTAAGTATAAACATTTAACATTAGGAGAATTAGCATGCCCACATCTGTAATAGAAGTTTAACCTTATTGCTTCCAAAGCTCAATAGAAATAGGGTAGACTGATTATTCAAAACTTTATATACAGGGTGTTTCAGAATGAGTATTACAGACTTACAGGAGTTGTAGAGTTGACTCAGTAGTTAAAGTTTTGATATGGGACCCATGTCCGGAAACGTACAATTTCGATGTAAAATAAGTTTGAAGATCGAGACGCAATTGACTGATATCGTGTGCCTTGTGCTTCAGAATAAGTACTTGTATTACAGACTTCTAGGGGTTGTATTACAGACTTCTAGGGGTTGTATTACAGACTTCTAGGGGTTGTATTACAGACTTCTAGGAGTTGTATTACAGACTTCTAGGGGTTGTATTACAGACTTCTAGGGGTTGTATTACAGACTTCTAGGGGTTGTATTACATACATCTAGGGGTTGTATTACAGACTTCTAGGGGTTGTATTACAGACTTCTAGGGGTTGTATTACAGACTTCTAGGAGTTGTATTACAGACTTCTAGGGGTTGTATTACAGACTTCTAGGGGTTGTATTACAGACTTCTAGGGGTTGTATTACATACTTTAGGGGTTGTATTACAGACTTCTAGGGGTTGTATTACAGACTTCTAGGGGTTGTATTACAGACTTCTAGGGGTTGTATTACAGACTTCTAGGGGTTGTATTACAGACTTCTAGGGGTTGTATTACAGACTTCTAGGGGTTGTATTACAGACTTCTAGGGGTTGTATTACAGACTTCTAGGGGTTGTATTACAGACTTCTAGGAGTTGTATTACAGACTTCTAGGGGTTGTATTACAGACTTCTAGGGGTTGTATTACAGACTTCTAGGGGTTGTATTACATACTTCTAGGGGTTGTATTACAGACTTCTAGGGGTTGTATTACAGACTTCTAGGGGTGTATTACAACATCTAGGGGTTGTATTACAGACTTCTAGGGGTTGTATTACAGACTTCTAGGGGTTGTATTACAGACTTCTAGGGGTTGTATTACAGACTTCTAGGGGTTGTATTACAGACTTCTAGGGGTTGTATTACAGACTTCTAGGGGTTGTATTACAGACTTCTAGGGGTTGTATTACAGACTTCTAGGGGTTGTATTACATACATCTAGGGGTTGTATTACAGACTTCTAGGGGTTGTATTACAGACTTCTAGGGGTTGTATTACAGACTTCTAGGGGTTGTATTACATACATCTAGGGGTTGTATTACAGACTTCTAGGGGTTGTATTACAGACTTCTAGGGGTTGTATTACAGACTTCTAGGAGTTGTATTACAGACTTCTAGGGGTTGTATTACAGACTTCTAGGGGTTGTATTACAGACTTCTAGGGGTTGTATTACATACATCTAGGGGTTGTATTACAGACTTCTAGGGGTTGTATTACAGACTTCTAGGGGTTGTATTACAGACTTCTAGGGGTTGTATTACAGACTTCTAGGGGTTGTATTACAGACTTCTAGGAGTTGTATTACAGACTTCTAGGGGTTGTATTACAGACTTCTAGGGGTTGTATTACAGACTTCTAGGGGTTGTATTACATACATCTAGGGGTTGTATTACAGACTTCTAGGGGTTGTATTACAGACTTCTAGGGGTTGTATTACAGACTTCTAGGGGTTGTATTACAGACTTCTAGGGTTTGTATTACATACTCTAGGGTTGTATTACAGACTTCTAGGGGTTGTATTACATACATCTAGGGGTTGTATTACATACATCTAGGGGTTGTATTACAGACTTCTAGGGGTTGTATTACAGACTTCTAGGGGTTGTATTACAGACTTCTAGGGGTTGTATTACAGACTTCTAGGGGTTGTATTACAGACTTCTAGGGGTTGTATTACATACATCTAGGGGTTGTATTACAGTGCGACCCATATTTGTAAATAATATTGTAAATATCTTACTTTTTGTCTAATAAAGTCCTACTACTACTACTTCTAGGGGTTGTATTACATACTTCTAGGGGTTGTATTACAGACTTCTAGGGGTTGTATTACAGCCTTCTAGGGGTTGTATTATTACAAGTATGGTTGCACATGGCGACCCTATTGTTCGTTGCACAAAGTGTACCTGCGACGCATGTTTTCATACACACGCCCCACAAGACTTGGTGTGTGCTCCTGCTACCAGAATTCGTGCAAGATCTTCCTCCGACTCGACAGGTGTTGTACAACCTCTAGAAGGCCGTAATACGTATTCTGAAACACAAGACACGCGATATCAGTCCATTGCGTTTCGATATTCAAACTTGTTTTAACATCGAAATGCTACGTTTCCTTATCAATACTTTATCTACTAGGCTAAGTCCCCTCTACAACTCCTATAAGTATAAAATACTTACTCTGAAACAACCTGTATAATATAACCGTTTGCAATCACGTGGGACAAGGATCCTCCCTATAAGGGTTGCTTAACCAAGCTAATTTAGTTACGTTTATTTCCCTACATATATCAGCAGGTGACATGTCGTTAGCTCATCGCCTTTAAGTTGGATCTATTAGGCAACTAAGATATTATGTCGATGGGAAGGGAGATTCAATTTTGTCAGAGGTTCCAACTTATTAAGAAACAGGTCTAGTGACCTCTTAAGATTTCAAAGGATCTCCTGCATGGTCTTCCAGTAGGTCTCTTCCTCAGGATGGGAATAATAATAATAATAATAATAATAATAATAATAATAATAATAATAATAATAATAATAATAATAATAATAATATTATTATTATTATTATTATTATTCCATCCATCCATAGTAATTCTGCCCGAGGGCAGGTCTTTCACTGCAATCATAGCATTTTCATGCTATGCTTGCAGCTTTACTAGGGAATTGTACGTGTGGTAGTTTCCCGTTGCTTTCCACACCAGTGAAGGATGATGATGATGGCCATATGATTTCGGGGACCGTGTGGGCATTAAAGTTTTCCGGACATTTGTCTCACAAGTGAGGAAAAACCCCGATAAAAACCTCACTCAGAAAAACTGTCCCGACCGGGATCGAACCCGGGCCCGCTGCGTGACAAGGCAGCACGCTACCTCGAGACTACAGAGGTGGACTTCATTATTATTATTATTATTATTATTATTATTATTATTATTATTATTATTATTATTATTATTATTATTATTATTATTATTTATGAACATATTTTCAATGTTTAAACTTCTTTCTGTGCCTAAAGTTTATTTTTTCCCCCACTGGTCCCTATTCATCCACTCCATGTCCTCCAGTCCTCCTGCTTTCATTCCAATTCTTATTTCTATGAGTTTCGAGGTCTTCATTTCTTATTTTCTCTTCTTTTTTTAGAGGGTACACCATTCCAATGTTTTCTGGATTACCTTTCTCCTTGCATTCGTCGTACATGCCCGTACCGATTTAATTGCTTATAGCTTATCTAATGTATAATAATCTTTGTTTGTTCCTATTCTATGCGCGGCCATTCCGTTGATCTGATTTTAATGGGTTTTTTTGCAAAATGTTCAGGAGATTCCCGGGATGAACATAGGCTATAAGAGAGTTGTAATACTCAACCCCGTTACCAGTAATAATCACTCTTTGTAGTGAAAAACGTGAAATAAAGTCCCTATTTTGACGCTTAAATGGTTTACGCTCCCTGAAACATAACAAATACACCAAATTATTGTACACGGAATATAATCTCAAAAAAACTCTTCAAAACGTCCGCGACAACTTATGTTTATCTTTTACGGATGACTCAGAATAACCATTCTTGTCTTTCATTGATGCCAAGAAGATCGGGATAAGCGGATTCCGGGCAAGCATAGCAGCTCAAGGCTGGTGGTAAAAACACATTAACATTTATTTAGGAGTAGCAGCGCACGCCGGATATTAGCTAGTATCTTACATAATATAACTTACTATTGAATATTTAATATTCATTTTTTCGTATGACTTCATTTATTTATTTTTTTCCAATTTTGAACATCTTTCTGCTCTCCTCAAGAATAATAATAATGTATTAATTATACGTATTAATGATATTATAAACCTAAGACTTGATGAAACTATTAACTTACTAATGGGATCAAAAAATATAAAAGTAACAAATATAAAAGAATAACAAAAATATACACTTGGGTTTAGGTAGTTGCATCAGGCGGATTGAACTTGTGTTCAGTCCCCAGTCGAGACAAGTTTCCTGCATGAGATTATCTTACCGGATTTTTCTCAATTTATAGAAACTCTTGTAATGAAACTTGATGAAGGTATATTTTAACTTATTTTATTTTGAAACTTTATGAACCAAATAGTGTCCGACCGCCGTGTAGCCATTACAATAACTACATAATATTCTCCTTGTTTAATAGTATACTTCATTGCGAATTTGGGAAGTGGTTTTTACAGGAGCGAGGAAATGTTTAATTTCCGAAATTCTGCAAAACCCTTCACAAACGTGTGTTGTATATTATTTTTTCCACTGTGGTGTTTTCAAAATAATAAATAATAGTAAAATAATAACATGTTTGTTGGAAATATTTGCGTTCGTTATAAACAATTGAATGGCGTTAGCAGTCTGGTTAATGTACATACTGTAAATGCCGAAAATAATTTAGTTGAGACTGAAGCAGGTCGTGACAACTATCAGGAACAAAATGGCGGCAAGTACGAATTTGTTTTATATTGTTTCAAATAAAGTTCAGTTCATATTTAAAATGCAGTGATTTGTTTCGTATAATGTATATTAAACTACCTTATGTATATAGTTTTGTGTATACATTGTACGTAGTATACATAAAGGGCAGTGGTTTTACTTCCCGTCCTAGGTAGGTAATTTGTAATATTACAGTATAGTTTAGTTATTTATAGGTTGGCAACCCCGAAATTTAGGAAATTGAACTTTCAATCATGGTTGCCGTTTCTGTAAGTATGACGGAACGCACTATCGTGTAAAATAAGATTTTACTGATACACAATACAAAAACATTTGCATCTATTAGCCTAATACCCGTTATGATCCTGAAATTAAAGCTTCTATAAATAAGGTAAAATAAATAGAAGTAGAAATTTGGTTATAGTATAGAATGAAAATCTAATTAAAATCTATATTTCTTTTTAACCTCTTATGAAAGTTTTATTTGGAAATTTGACAAAGCTGTCAGAGTGAAGTGTTGTATTTGAATTTGGTAAACAAATGTTTATTGACTGGCATTTTGCTCACATGTTTAATCAAGAGAGTGGCCACTTGCTGGTTCGCAGAGACGCAATAATTAAGTGCTACTGTTTAGACATTCCTAAACACAACTGAGAGAAATAGTGGCTTATGTGAAAAATCATTATTGAAAATAATTTAAGTTTATTGTCCAGAGTCAAATATGTTACATCCATTACTCATTTTACACTCATTTGAGTTTTTATAAGCGAAACTCGCTGCGTAGAATTTGCATTACGTACACATAGTTGAGCGAATTCGAAAGGAATTAATCTATTATTGAAGTTGTACCCATGAAAAATATTTCGAATTTTTTTAGTAACCGTCATCGCTTCTACTTATTGGACAAGTTATGGAAAATTTCCGTGGCAGTAGTATTTTACGATTCAAGGAAGAAACACCGTATTTTACGTATGACTTGAAATGTTTATGCCCCAATGGATATCTTGTCTTGTTTGTGACGGTGACTTGCACCGTCCGGTGTGCTGCATACTGTTACCCAAGGAGTATGTCTTGGCAGCAAATTGGGTTTCAATTAGGGGTTGTGGATTTTATAACCTCAGCCTTAGGTGACAATATATTTACCTAACAGGTTTATATAAGAATAATAATGGAAACCACTACACTAGAAAAAAGGGCATCATAAACTACGCTGCCGGCAAGCAGAAACTCCGAAAGCCGGACAGCGTAGAATGAGCTACTGAGCTACACTTTTAAAAGCGAGTAGCCTCGCACTATTATGTAGATGGTCTCTCCTTTAGTGGTTAATCTGCGAAACACAGGTTAACCAGTCGGCTCATTAAGAGAAAACGCTCCATGGGACTAGACAGTTCAGCCAACAAGGGCTGAATATCCCGGAGTATTTCCTCTCCAATAACGCTTAAATTACCTGTTGGCGATAGTTGGCCCTTTGCTTCAGCGGTGTTGTTCTCTTTAAATGGTCTGGAAGCACTGCCAGTCTGCAAGGTTTGAGTGAAGGAAACTCTAGGATCAACCATCACAGAAGTGAAGGACTTTCTTTGAGTTGTATTTACAGTATGATGAGGGATAGGCTCACATTCGGATGTTTTCACTTTTCGGTTATTGATGTGTTTAGCTACCCTGCTATAAGCTTCAAGAGCTGCCTTAAAAGCGGTAGACGAATACATGATATTTAAACGAATACGTATAAGTCTTCCATTCATTTTTCGTAGATATATTTTATTTCATACTACGTTAAGTGTCTTATATTTTATAAAATTAATCACATCGTTTAAATAAGGCATAACGAGGAGATATTAAGAGTCGACCCACACATTCTATCGAATAACACTAAGAAATTGGTACTTGAGATAAGCATCAATAAAACTAGATATATGTTCACACACAGAAATGTGTTATATAAGGAAATGGACAACTAATGGCAAATTAAGGATATTTTGAAGAAGTGGCTGCTATCAAGTATGTAGCTAACTCACTGGCACTATCGAACCCGTAGGTTCATGGCCGCGCGGACATAAGCTCTCCATATATCCCTATCCTGAGACAATTTTTTCCAATCATCCCCTGTAAAATCTACTTCCCTCAAATCATAATGTTATTCTCCCACCTCATTCTTGGTCTACCAACTGGGCGTTTTCCCCCTGATTTTCCTACAAGAAGCTTTCATGCACGTCTTTCATTCCCCATTCGTGCCACATGTCCTGCCCATCGCAGTCTACGAGACCTAACTGTTCTCATTATATCTGGCTTCCTATAAAGACCATGTAATTCACTGTTATGCAATCTTGTTCATTCATCTGTCTGTTCATCTCTCTTTAGTCCAAAAAATTCCTATGAACTTTATTCTCAAATACTTGTAATCTCTTTTCCTCCCTTCAAGTAAGAGTCCATATTTCGCACCCATATAATATAACTGGCAGAATAATAGTTTTATATATTTTCAGTTTTAACGTTTTTTGAAAAGAGTTGAGATGTCAAGAGTCTCTGCAATGCATAATAATATGAATGTCCAGCTTTCAAGTATATAGGAACAATAATTACAAACAGGAATGAGAAGCACAAATAAATTAAACATTAGCTCAATTCTGAAAATGCATGCTGTTATGCATTACAGGGACACTTGACGTCCCAATTCTTTTTAAAAAACGCTAGGCCGAAAATATATAAAACATGTATTGTCCCAGTTATATGGATGCGAAACATGGGCTTTTACTTTAAGGGAGGAGAGAAGATTGCGTGTATTTGACAATAAAGTTCTTATGAAGATTTTTGGGCCAAAGAGAGATGGACAGGTGAATGGAGAGAGCTTCATAGTAGTGAGCTACATGATATGTAAAGGAAGCCAGATACAATAAGAATAGTTAAGTCTCGTAGACTGCGATGGGCAAGACATATGACAGGAATGAGGAATGAAAGATGTGCATGGAAGCTTCTTGTAGGAAAACCAGAGAGAAAATACTCAGTTGGTAGACCAAGAATGAAGTGGGAGAATAACATTAACTATGATTTGAGGGAAGTATAGTTTACAGGGAATGATTGGAAATCATTAGCTCAGGATAGGAATGTATGGAGAGCTTATGTCCGCGCTGCCTTGCACCTACGGGTTCGATAGTGCCAGTGAGTTAGTGTAAATAAAACGTCCACCGCTATGATCTTCGGGTAACGTCATTGGCTCGTACGCATCGGGCACGGATTCGATCCACGGTCGGGAAAGGATCCCAGAGTGATAGTATTTTTCGGGCTTTTTCCTCATCTGTTAGACAAATGCCAGGAAGCTTTAAGACCCAAACGGTCACCGAACGTCACCTGGCCATAACGACCATTTTCATATTCGCCATGTTTAGTATGAATGTGTGTGTGAATAGTGTGTTTCGTCTTAATTTGTGTTGTCTCAGAGTAGGCCTTGACATTGAGCTGATTCTCCATTCGAAGGAAGTCTGTAATACTTATTCTGAATCACAAGACACATGATATCAGCCTATTATGTTTCGATCTTCAAATTTATTTTACATCGAAGTGGTACGTTTCTAGACATGATTCCTTATCAAAACTTTATCTTCTAAGTACCCTCTACAACTTCTAGAAACCTGTAATACTTATTCTGAAACACCCTGTATATTTTTTATACAGTAAAATCTCCTTATTCTCGGGGGATATGTTCTGAAAATATGCCGCGAACACAGAAACCGCGAATATGGAATGGTGATTTGTATGGGTTACAGGATAAAATAAAAATTATCAAAATAAAATCAATTCATGAGAGATTTTGAACAATTTCTATTAATTATTACCGTCAGATTTAGGCAAGGACTTAAAGAACTTAGTAATTTTTTCCTGTTTCGTCGCTTTTAAAAGGTATTTAAATTAAGATTGATATTCAGCTGTGAATTCTGCGATAGAATTCCTTATTTTGTCTGCGGATTTCTTGATTCATTAACATTGAAACAGCGTGATAAGAGACACAAACGACTCGCGAACGCGTATAAACGGTCAAGCATTTCAATTTTTACTTTAAGCGGCAACACTAATTTTTTTCTCTTCTGTACTAATTTGTCTTCCCTTTTACTCGACATTGTATACTGGGAATAAACCACAAGAGACACGCGTTATTCAATCAAAATTATTGCAACATCTTTTAACAATAAACTTAGGGTTAGTTACATTAAGGTTTGTTTTGTTCTGATATTTATTTGTCCATTTGGTTTGAATCACTATTTGTAAAAGCAGCTTTGACACCTGCCTGCAGTAAAACGAGAAAAAAAACTGCTGATGGTTAATAAAGGATACTAATCCTTCTGATATACTGACTGGATCCGCGAATAAATACACTTTTAGCGGCGAATACAGGAACTGTGTCGCAATTTTTTAACCCGCGAATAAGGAGCTTTTATTGTATATGACGAAATTTACCATGAATTAAAATTTTAATAATCATAATGAGATATCATTGTTTAATTACGAATTACTTTTCACCTCTCTTTACAGCTTTCTGCCTATAAGTTACGGCATACGAATATTTCCATTTTGTTAAGCTTCTTCTATAACATATTTCAGCTTGAAATAAGTTTAGTGTTTAAGTACGCCAGCAACTGTTTGACCTCTAATCTTCTCACGACACAATACAGTTTTTCGATTCAGAGTTTCTGTTGAACGCTATTTAAACACATTACCATGGTGTGGACTCGGTAAAATCACCATGCCTGCAATACCTGCACGCAACTTTTGCATACATCACTTTTGTTTATAGCAAATAAATGTTTGTTGTGCACAACGACCTCTATTTTGTAATATGACCTTCTTCTAGGGCACCTGTCTAAGTTGCATTATCTGGGAAACCAAATCAAAAGATCAGCCAATAAAGAAAATACTATTTGTTCACTCCTATACTAATAATGGCCTAATTATCATTTTGTTTTTAAGGAAGTAAGTTGACTTTGCCAGAGAGGCATTGGTATCCATTGACAACGGCATGTACTAGCTCAACATCCCTCCCTAGGGAAGAAAATTCATTTATTTAATAAATAATGTAAAAATGTTACCTAATGAAATTTTGAGTAATAGGACACTTTAATAATTAAAATGTATAGTGATTAAACAGTTCTTACAATTAATAATATTAGCCACAATTAATCATATTTGTAATCATATTTGTAATTAACATGTAGTCTGAAACTGATATTTAAAATGTATGTCACTAATTCAGATAACAATAAGCAATTGCAACATTCCCGTGCTATAAAACAATCGAACTCTTCAAACCAATATATAAATTCACACAAAATATAAAAATTAAACATAATTATTAGTATAGGAGTGAATAAAATGATATACGCAATTCGGAAAGTAAGTACGTTACTAATCTCGAACTTATTTGTTAGCCCTCGCTTAAGCTCGGGCCCAAACACGTCCTCGACTAGCAATTTATTATTTACTTCTCTTGTTGTACACGCAACTATTTTGCGACAAATGTTCATAAACATATATGAATTAATGATTAATAAATTTATTAAAATTTATATAAATACGTGAATATTAACTAACTAACTCACTGGCACTATCGAACCCGTAGGATCGTGGCCGCGCGGACATAAGGTCTCCATACATCCCTATCCTGAGCCAATGTTTTCCAATCATCCCCTGTATAATCTACTTCCCTTAAATCATAGTTAATGTTATTCTCCCATCTCATTCTTGGTCTACCAACTGGGCGTTTTCACTCTGGATTTCCTACAAGAAGCTTCCATGCACGCCTTTCATTTCCCATTCGTGCCACATGTCCTACCCATCGCAGTCTACGAATATTAATACTAATTATTTTTATTTATGGGGGTAAAATTTAAATTAGTGTATATCACTGTTAGGATACTTTTAATACAAATAATTATTTTATCTAATGTATAAAAATGAATGTTTGTTTGTTTGTTTGTTTGTTCGTATTTAATGCTCTGCCATACTGTTCATCCGATTGTGATGGGGATTCTTGCAAAATTTTCAGGAGATTCCCGGGATGGATATAGGCTATAAGATAGTTGTGATACTCAACTCCTACACCTTTAAAGATCACCCTTTGTAGTGAAAAACAGTCCCTTTTTGACGAATAAATGGCTTACGCTGACTAAACTATATCAAATACGTCAAATTAATGCATACAGAAATTAATATCTAAAAAAAAACTACGAACAAGTTCGCAACAGCTTATCTTGCCAAGAAGATCGAGATAAGTAGATTCCCTGGCAAGCATAGTAACGCACGGCGGGTATTCTTTTACGGATAACTCAAAATAAAGAATTTTGATTTTCAGCTCATTTGTGCCAGGTAAATTGGGATACATAGATTCCCGGATAACGCCGGATAATCAGCACGGGGATCTAAAATAATAACGATATGGCTTTACTTATAGTGATTGTTTGAATATTAAACTTTGGAAGATGAAATTTTATTTACTATTTGGATTGTGTGAAAAGTAGTTTGGAAACATAATTAATTATTTTATTGGTTGTTTTAGCTGCAATAACGAAAAGAGCAAATTCATAATTATTTTTACATGTATTTATTCAACTTAAAATAAAAACCCAATTTTCGTCTTTCTGCTGTTAATATGCCAAGAAGATCGGGATAAGTAGATTCGTGGGCAACGCCGGGTAATCAGCACGGGGTATCTAAAAATAACGATATAAATTTATAATTATTTTTCTTTCTACTTATTCAACTAAACTTAAAAACATTAATTTTTATTTATTTAGGCGTTGCAGCGCACGCCAGGCATTAGCTAGTCTAATATATAAATGCATGATTGTTTGTTCGTATTTTATGCTCTGCCATACCGTTCATCCGATTGTGATGGGGATTTTTGCAAATTGTTCAGGAGTTTCCCGGGATGGTTATAGGCTATAAAAGACATCCGATTCCGATTGAGGGTCTTTCCACTTTTCAGCGGTTGCCCTTTTACCAGCCGGCTGCTGGCCCTTCACATCCACATGTGTCAATCACAGAGGTAGATGATCAACAGCCAGTGTAGGGGTGACATGTGGTTAGCATGTCGAGTCCCCCAGCCGTTATAGCTGGTTCCTCAACCTGGAGCCGCTACTTATTGTAGCTACCCAATTGCCTCACGATGCTGGGTGGGCACCGGTCCATACTGGCCGAAATACCATGAGAAAATTTCTTCCCCCATGGAGACTCGAACCAGCGCAAGTCTCGTAGCTCTGCGCCAAGGCTTCCTACCTTAACCGCTCGGCTACGGCGCGGGACTAAAAGACATCCTACACCCTTAAAAATCAGCCTTTATGAAAGTAGATTTTTTGGACGCTTAAATGGCTTATGCTGCCTAAACCACAACAAATACACAAAATTAATGTACACAGATTTGGATTTTTAAAAATCTTTACAAAAAAGTCCACGACAGCATTATTTTATCTTTTACGGATAACTCAGAATAACCATTTTTGTCCTTGCCAAGAAGATCGGGATAAGTAAATTCCCGGGCAATCGTTGCAGCGCATGTTAGGCATTTTTTTAATGGATAACTCTCAATAACGAATTTTATCTTTCAGCTCATTTATGTCAAGAAGATCGGGATAAGTATATTGCCGGGCAACTCCAGGTAATAATCAGCACGAGGTATCTTAAAACAAATATGATAGAAATTTATCATGTTTTCTTTTACTTATTCAACTAAACATAATAAAACATTAATATTAGCCTTTTAGCTCATTTACGCCTAGAAGATCGGGAAGTAGATTATTCACGGGCAACACCGGATAATCAGCATGAGATATATAAAAATAATTACGATGTAATTTTTTTGCTGCTACTTATTCAATTAAACATAAAAACACGTTAATTTTCGTCTTTCATCACATTTATGCCAAGTAGATCGGGATGAGCAGATTCCCTGGCAACATCGGGTAATCACCATGGTGTATCTTAAAATAATTACGATACAAATCTATAATAATTTTTCCTTTTGCTTATTCAATTAAACATAAAACACATTAATTTACGTCTTTCAGCTCATTTGTGACAAGATGATTTGAATAAATGGATTCTTGGGCAACGCCCTTTAATCAGCACGAAGTATCTTAAAATAATTGATATAATTTTTTCCACTTCCTTATTCAACTAAACATAAAAACACTAAATTTCATTTCATTAGACGTAGCAGCGCACGCAGGGTGTTAGTGTTTTTATACAATCTGGCTTTTATTTCGCGTGTCAGATATTTTAAATTTAAAAAATACTCTTTTTTATTTAAAAACTATTTCTTAGCATTTTGTATTCTTTTATTATTTCTTACTGGATATCATTATGTTTATATAGCCCTTTTAAACAGGAGTCCATAAATTAATCCGTTATTGAAGTAATGTCAGTTTTTACTATTTGGGACTTGCTGATAGTGTCAATTCTAACTATACCATCAGTCTTATTCATAAAATGGGTTCAAGATTAGATAATGACTCAACCTTAAATTGGAGAAACAATAATTTATGCTGCTAGTTATTTAAATGTTCCGAACCGCAAAGAAAATAAGACATGTAAAACTCTAAGTTATTATTGTATATTATTATGTAATTTGCTGCAAATATAAGTAATTTCTACCCATTTGTTTCTTATTGTTATATATACACACTCACACGAATGTATGTCTGTCCGTCCTTTTTAGACTTATAAACCATTCAACCGATCTTTTTATTGAAAATTGTATACACAGGGTTTTCCGATGCGGCGAGTGTTTAGCCGTTCTAATATCATTAGGTGTAGAGTTCACCTTAAACGAAAATTTAAAAAAAAACTCTCTAGCAAACGCAATTTTCGATGTTTGAAAACAAAACTCGGAATATCCTATTAAAATTAACCGAAGTATGTATTATCAAAAAAATCAGCGAAATTAGACCATTAGAAGTGGGGGTTTACCTGATATTTGAAATTAAAAATTTACTCTAGCAACCGCCATGTTTGGTTCATCGCAGTGTATACCATATAATTAATTAACCCTCAATATTTAATTTATTTAGGCTTAGCAGCGCACGCCGGGTATTAGCTAGTATTATAAAATATTGATATAATTCACATAAAAGAGACGCAAAGATGAATATATTTAATCATTCTCTATTTTGAACTAAGCATGAAAAGAGGAAATGTATTATAAAATCTCGTTTATGGAGTATATAGTTACTTGACTGTTTTTCTGACAAAAATTGCATAAAGATACTGGCAACAATAGAAATATGGTTATTGAGACAATAGGCCTATATGTGTGTATACATATAACTAACGGGCGGATTTCTATGACCTAAAAAATGGTAAATATGTATGCATTTATGACCTAAAAAAGGTTTCAATATGACCTAAAAAGACAAAAATATGACCCTATAATTGAATGAATTTTTTACCCATACTATATGAATTGTTCATTCATACACATTTTCAATTGTATCATAAGAAAAATCTGTCGAACACTTCTTATGTTTAGCAATATCGCAATGTTGTTGTACATTAAATCGCTTTTTTGCCGATGCTTTAACTTCACACAGTTTACAATATAAAATAATACTTAAAATATTCTCCCCAAACTATCGAACAAAAAATCCTTAATTTTACACTCTCAGAACACGTACTTTTAGGCATGGTGAAATCGAACTAAAGCTGAGGTATCAATAGGAATGTACAGGAACATTTCAGAGGGCTGGTGGAGGTGGGGGTGATAAAGTGGAGGGAATAAAGCAGAAAACCTGGCACCAAACAATTAGGGTGGTACGGGTGAGATACAAACATTCAATGTTGTCTTCTATTTTTTGCTACCTGTTAACAGAAACCTTCGAAACAAGTGAACTGCGAAACTGACGATTTTTATATAGATACAATGTTGGTTATTTCCAATCGCCTGATGACTAGGCTATTAAAAAACCCAAAATATGACCAAAATATGACTTTATCATAGAAATAAGCAGAAGTATGACCAAAGATCTGGAAAAGTGAGGAACATGACTTTTAAGACCCGATAAAAACCACTTAATCTTAATAATAAGGCATATATAAATGTTTTTACTTACTTAAAGCTTAGATTATAGGCTTTGGTAAAAATATGACATGTCATAGGAATGCGCCCCATACATATAACTATATTTCAATGCTATAATTAAATTTTGACACTAGGCAATGGAAGCCAAATGTGACATGAAAAGAAGAAAAAATATATGTATGTTGTGAGTGTGTGTGTGTGTAAATTTTTATCATGGTCATTTTCGGTACTCTATGATTACACTGAGCAACAAAAAAGAAACTTTTTTTTTGTCTCAGAAAGAAAAATATGTGATTCTGATAGTATGTTTTCTCCTGAATTCAAATATGATATAGGTTTTTCTCTGTCACTCAAGGTTTTCAAAAGACAGGCATTTATAATTTCAAACGCTTTAATATTTTCTACATTCGTAACTACACAATATTCGAACATTCGGACTCACTAGAAAGTAAGAAATGACGATTTTCTGCTATATTTCGCCTGTGGAGCATCCCTCTTGATGGTCCAACAATAATCGGCAAGCATATTAGGATTCAATTTGCCTTGATACCTCTTTTCCATTTAGCTGAAACCATTTGATTTAGCTCATTTGGTTTTATTTTACAATGGACAAATGAACGAAAAAACATTTATTAAAAAATAATTATTTAATTCCATTAATTGAAATTGAAATAAAAACACTGTTGGTAATGGAGAAATTCCGAATACATATTTGAAAACACGATAAAAACTGCATTAAGTACAACTATTGGTACTCATGAGACAAAAATCATGTTGACCAGTGTTATTTGTAATTTAGTTGAGACAATTAAGGTTCTGTTTTCCACTTCAGCGTAAATTATACAGATGAGGCTCTTTAACATTTAATATATTCTGCGTCTCTACAGATCAGATGAAAATATGTATGAATTTTGTGAAGCAGAACAGGCCCCGTTGTTCATGCCGTGATGATGATGATGATGTAGACTTTATAATAAATGTGACATAGCAATAGCTGCACGCACCTGTTACATACATCACTTTTGTTTATAGCAAATAAATGTTAGTTGTGCACAATGACCTCTATTTTGTAATATGTGACCTTCTTCTAGGGCACTTGATGGGCTGTTTGTAACTCTTAAGGTGCTCTTGTGCGTTCTCGAGTGCCATTACTGACGTCAGGGGAATATTGGTACAGATACATGTTTGCCGTGCCTTCTAGTGCGATAGTTATGGCTTATTCATTATGCTGCCATAACTGCGAAACAAATAATATGCCAAGTCATTTGCAGGGCATCTTGAATGTCCTATTTGGTTGTAGCATTTTATACAGTTTAGTCACGCCTATTATTAAAAGTGCTTATGTGCTGGAAGATGAGCAAGAATGCTTTTATGTGGATTTGATTCTGTCAGCGTTAAAAAGACAATATGTTTTCCAATGAAATTAAATGTTGTTTTACATTACTTATTCGTCTGGTATGCTTGTTTTGTTTATAAACTTCTGACAACAATGCAAATGATTGGCATCCATTCTTCACACTATTTATAGAACTCGCACTCTATACTGGCGGGTGACGTCATGGAAACAAGAGGCGAATTAGTACTACTAACTCAAAATATCGAGATACCTATGAGGCCTTTTAAATGTGACTTTGTATTTAGAACTTATTCTAATCATCATTTAATACATTAGATTATTTCAGGTATTTGTCCTAAAAATTATAGTCTATCATTACGATGGGCGGAGGTTGGGAAGTGGTTTTACAGAATGGAAAAAATGTTTTAAAAAACGAGCGGTAGCGAGATTCTGTAAAACACTTCATAATCGTGCGGTTGAATATTAATTTTTTTTGCGCGCTGTTGTTTTCAAAATAATAATAGTAAAATAACATATTTGTTGGAAATATTTTGCGTTCATTATAAAACAATTAACTAATGTTAACAGTGTTGGGCAATGTTTCTAGTTGAACCAATTGGAGGCCGTGAGACTAACATTAGTGATATCTAATGCGCGTCACGTACGTATTTAGTGTTTAATATTGTTTTCAAATAAAGTTTCAGTTCATTTTAAAATGCAGTGATTTGTTTCCGTATAGTGTTTACTAAACACTACCTATTGGATTTTGTGTTATATATTTATGTTGTACGTAGTATACGTAGAGTGCAATGGTTTTACTTCCTACCCACGTGTTTGTAATATTTAATATTACAGTATAGTTATTTAGGTTTGGCAACCCCGAAATGTAGGAATCAGAACTTTCTATCATGGTCGCCATTGCTGTAAGTAGGACAAAACGCACTAACGCGCAAAAAATTATATTATAAAATTGTTGCCCAATAGGTCCTTCTCCTCAGTTTCGTAAACTATTAATTCTCTATAGGCCTTTCGGGACTAATCCCATAATCAGCAGAAAGAGCAGAAGATAGGTTTGTATCTACTGACTATACTGCTGTCCCTATATTGCTGTATGGTTGAGAGTTTTGAACTTAACCCAATTATAGGGAAAGAGATCCATAGAAACACCAGAATATGTTTTTTAGGCAGTGTAACCGGGTGCACGCTTTTTGATAAAATGATAAAGTAAATATATCAGAAAAGAATTAAAACAAAATTGAGCTTATGTATAAAATAGAGCAATGCAGGGAGAAATGATGGGAGCATGTTTCGAGAATGAAAGCAGACTGAATAAAAACATTATTTTAGGTAAAAGGCCAGAAGTTAGAAGAAATGTCAGTAGATCAAACAACAGATAGATCCAACTTCTGGATTAAAATCTATAAGACTGGAACAAGATTGATAATGATTATTGCTATTATTATTGTTATTATTATTATTATTATCATTATTATCATTATCATCATTATTATCATTATCGTCATTATTATCATTATCATCATCATTATTATCATCATTATCATTAATCTTATCAGTATTAGTATTATTATTATTATTATTATTATTATTATTATTATTATTATTATTATTATTATTTTAACCGATACTTGTTATAGTGACAATTTTTAATCAAATTAAGGAAAAATAAAACCTGATTTAGAGTTAACAAGATCGAAATATGTTTTAAGTAATTCAAAATTCCACTTTTGTACCTTCGTGAGGTCATTCGATAGCTCATATTCCATAGAGAAATAACTTAAATATATAGTCTACTCCAACCTCTCATGTAATTTAAGGTCTTTAATATTTATCATTCTTATTTAAAAGTCATTTTAAATTTTCTTTAGGAATAGGAAAAGTAATATTTAATACTGTATTCTTTTAGTAGATAAAAGGTTGAGTAGTCACGTTTGGCACCTGCATGCTGTTCTTCAATAGATCACGCGGTAATTAAAGTTAATATTAAGCAACTTTTCCGGGGCCATAAATCCTAATTCCATGTTTTATGCGACAACTTTCGCAACAAAGGCTTTGCATAAAAATAAGTGAAATGCAATACTTTGATTTGAAGTACGTTTTAGAATATTCTTAGATAAAATTAATAACACTTGAAATAAGACCTTGTCGAAAACTTAGATTGTTAAGGAGCACTAAGAACAATAATAATAATAATAATGACAATAATAATAATAATAATAATAATAATATAATAATAATAATAATAAAATATGACAATAATAATAATAATAATAATAATAATAATAATAATAATATAATGACAATATTGATGATAATAATAATATGACAATATTGATAATGATTATAATGATTATAAAGGTGGTGATGATGATAAGTGTTTTAATTATTACTCTACGTTACATCCATAGCAAACCTTTAAAAATAAAAAGTATCGTGGACTATAATGGGCCTATATTGCACGAATAGGGAATGGAAGAGGGCATGGAAAACTGTTTGAAAACCAGAGGGAAAACGTCCAGTTGGTAAACCAAGAATGGGATGGGTGAATACAATTATTCGTGATTTGAGGGAAGTAAATCATACAGGGATGATTGAAAAACATTCCCAAGATAGGGATGTATGGAGAGTTTATGTCCGCGCGGCCATATATTATTATTACCTCAAAGAAGAAGATGCTGAGGATAGACATCTGTGACAGAGTAAAATACTTTTGGGGTTAAGGACAACTGCTGTATTGTACAGAAAATCCTTTACAAAATTTTTATTATTATTATTATTATTATTGTTTGCCTTGTCACGCAGCGGGCCCGGGTTCGATCCCCGGTCGGGGCAGTTTTTCTGGGTGAGGTTTGTATCGGGGTTTTTCCTCACCTGTAAGACAAATGCCAGGAAAACTTTAAGGCCCAAACGGTCCCCGAAATCATATGGCCATCATCATCATCCTTATCATTATCATCTCATCATCCTTCACCGGTGTGGAAAGCAACGGGAAGCTACCACACCAACACAATTACCTAGTAAAGCTGCTATGATTGCAGTGAAGGACCTGCCTTCGGGCAGAAGTACTATGAATTATTGTTGTTGTTATTATTGTTATCGTTATTATTATTGTTATTGTTATTATTATTGTTATTTTTTTTGATTGCGGATGAGCCCATGCAGGACTACGCAAAGTACTTAGAGGCTTTTCCTTTGAGCCCAAATTTCTTTCATTCTTTTGCTATGAGCTTGTTTTCTATCATCTGTCCAAGTTGTTCCAGTTTTTTTTCTTCGGTTTGTCCTCTTGGTCAACTTGCCACTTATTCACCTTAATTCTAAATATTTCTCAGTTTGGGATATCTTCTTTACTAATTCCTGCCAATTTTAAGTCTTTTTTGACTTCATCAATCCACTTCATAGTATCCACTGGAGCTTTGCTTCTGTTTTCGTAGAATTCCATTATCTGTTTGGTATTATTATTGTTATTATTATTATTGTAGTTGTTGTTATCATTATTGTTATTATTATTGTTATTGTTATTGTTATTATTATTATTATTATTATTCCACCACTGTGGTCGGGGGGGGGTAATGTCGTATGCAGCGTTCCCGGGATCGAAGTTTAACATTAACAATGATTTTAGAGAGCCAATTTATACAGTGGAATATTGGAAAACGACTCAGGATAGGGATATATAGAGATGTTTCAGAGTGGCCTTAAACATATGGGTTCAGTCTAACTTATTCGAATGTGTGTAACGGGACAAAGAGTAGGGTGTGTGCAGGAAAACAGTTTCAAAATTAACGTAGGCAAATTAAACTGCAGGGTGCGATAGGCTCTTGGTGTAACTTATATCCAGTAGTACCATACAGTCGTCCGCCTAGTTTAGGGTGACATATAGTTGCAGTAATAATCCCCGCCTTTGTAGCTGATTTTCAGAACATGCAGTCGCAACTTATTGGTGCTACTCGAATTCCTCACGATTCTGGGTGGGTATCGATCCCATGATAATCGATATTCCTTAAGAAAATGTCTTACATTCTGTCGAATCGTTTCAGTGTATGATGAGTATCTCTTTTCCAAAGTATGATGTTTCAAATTACTCAACTAGGGCCCAGGTTACGTCCAATATAGTCTAACCGTCCCTTTATTCATCCATAGTAATTCTGCCCAAGGGTACCGGTAAGTCTTCCACTGCAGTCATAGCATTTTCATGCTATTCTTTGCAGCTTTACTAGGGAATTATAGGTTTGGTAGTATCTTGTTGCTTTCCATACCAATGAAGGAGGATTATGATGATGGCTGGATGATGAAGATGATGATGGCCGAATGATTTTCAGGGACCGTTTCCCTAAGCTTTCTGACATTTGTCTTACAGGTGAGGAAGAACCCCGAGAAAAACTGACCTAGGAGCCTGTCCCGACCGAGAATCGTACCCGGGCCCGCTGCGTGAGAAGGCAGCATTCTACCACGAGACCACAGTGGTGGACCGTCTCTTTAAAAAATATCTATTTTAGGTAGTTTTTAAGTATTCTGCTGAAAGTGGCTATTGAATCCATAATCCATAAAATGAAGTTTCATATATTTCAATTGTTATATTTATCATTGTCGGCCGCGGTGGACTAGTGGTTATGCTCCTTGCCACTGATCCCGAGGGTCGCGGGGTCGATGAATTTTTTAGGATGGAAAAATCCAAGGAGCAAGTCCTCCGGGAAGGACTTTAATCCGTAGGTCCCGAGTCTTAAGATTTTCAGGCTCGTAAAAAATCCTTAAGCCTGAATGAAAAGGCCTCTAAGCAAAATTTACCGAATTTTTCCGTCCTAGTACTACCTTGGTTTCCTAGATGTTAGAATGAGGCGGAACGCTGACCACTGACCACTCAAAATGACATCTATACGAAAACAAGTATAACTAAATTAGTATGGTTCAAATGCTTTCCTGTAGGGGAGGGCGCCTAAATCTCTGTTAAGAGAAAACATGGGCTTACAATACAAAAATATTTATCATTATTTTATACTAACAAGGGAACTGTCAACCATTGCATGCCGAAACCTATCTTGAAATTTCTCCCGGATAAGCGTTGTGATGTAGTAAGGCCGTTTTTAATTTCAAGGCACTAAAATCCAGCACTATTTATACTACAGGAAAGTAATAGAACTTTTCACTGGATATAATGGATAATCCTGACTATCTGCTGCCCGCGGTGTACACGCCTCACTTCCCGCCGCTCTACGTCATGCAGGGAGTCTATCTGCTATGCACACTGAGTTGCCATTGCTGGATTCTGGCTTTATTTCTGTGTCTTGCAATTAGAAACGGCAGATCATTTTTTGGACACGGCCTTGGTACTTCACAAAGCTTATGTGGGAGAAATTTCAAGGTAGATTCCGGCATGCCATGGTTGGCAATTCCCTGTTAATAATAAGCCAGGAAGAGAAGCTATGATATAAATTCACAGATGTAAAATATTATATCCCATGCCATTAATAAAATTTTGTGATACAAGAATTTGAAATTAAGTCTACATTACACCCACAAAGTTTTGACAATTTATCATATACTTTGCGGTGTACTGTTATAAAACCTTCCAGTGTGCAGGTAGCAGTTACATTAACATGGAAAAATATCACTTCCAGATATTACTATATAAATTACATATATAAGTAGCTGTAATTAAGTCTCATTATATATGCGTAATACAAATGTAAAAAATAATCGTTGTCAGTTTATATTTTATCACCATCAGCACGTAATATTTAAGTAGAAAATGTCAGTGAGATACCAGAATGATGCAACAGTAATGTACTTTAGATGTATAATATGTTCAGCGCATCTTCTCAATTTTCAAATACAGGCAAAGGAAAATACCAGTTTTTATTCTATAGCTCGCAAAGTTCAGACATATTTATATTATTTACCAGCTAATACCCGGCGTGTACTGCTACGCCTAAATAAATTAAAATTAATGTGCTTCTATGTTTAGTTGAATAACTAAAAGGACAAAAAAATATAAATTTATATCTTTTAGATACCCCGTGCTGATTACCCGGTGTTACCCGGGAATCTACTTATCCTGATCTTCTTGACGTAAATGAGCTGAAAGACAAAATTCGTTATTGTGAGTTATCCGTAAAAGAATACCCGCCATATGCTGCTATGCTTGCACAGGAATCTACGTACTTGTCTCGATCTTCTTGGCATCAATGAAAGACAAAAATGGTTTTTGTGAGTTATCCGTAAGAGATAAACATATGCTGTTGCGGACTTTTTTTGTAGAACTTTTTGAGATATTCAATTATGTGTACATTAATTTTGTGTATTTGTTATGGTTTAGACAGCGTTTTCCACTACAAAGGGCATTTTTTAAGGGTGTAGGAGTTGAGTATAACAACTCTCTTATAGCCTATGTTCATCCCGGGAATCTCCTGAATATGTTGCAAAAAGCCCCATCACAATCGGATCAACGGTATGGCCGCGCATAAAGTACGAGCAAAGAAACAAACAATCAAAAAACAATCAAACAAACATTTTTATATATTAGATTTACACATTTATTCCACTTACCAGGACAAACATGTTACGTTAATTTACAGAAATCACATTAATATTAGATAACTAACGATTATTTATCAAGTAAGATCTAATAACACAATACATTTATATATAATAACAAAATTCATTCATTTGTAATCGTGTTTGAAGAAGGTACAAAGTACCGAAACAGCTATTATAAATTTGTATTGTAATAAATATGAAAATCATATAAAATTTTAAATTTTATTTTTATTTAATCAAATTAATTTATAGAATATTAAAATTAAAACTAATAATAAAAGTTACGCTAAGGAAGAACAGCTCCTATCTATTGTAAATAAAAATTACAAGGAGAATAATACAATTTAATGAATTAATCTATCGCTTAAATAACAAATCAGCTTAAAATATTGGCATAAGTATCTTAAAACCATTTTCAAATTTCATTAAATGTAATAACATATTAAAAGAATGCCTTTAATGTGACGGAAGCCTTAACGTTCTACTATTTCAAGACCTCCTGTGACCTATAGTGCGATCAATTTACTTCAACGTACATAGGAAAACATTAGCTCAGGATAGTGCTGCATGAATACATATGTCCGCGCGGCTATGAAGCCACGGGTTCAGTAGAGCAAATGAATTATTAATAGTAATAACTAATAACACTATTAATAATAGACTAACGTCCAAGGAAACGCTGCATACAAATTCGTGAATTAGTTTGATGATGATAATAATAATGATAATACTCTTCTTGTAATCTTCTAAGCCCATATTTCCCTTAACAGAGATTTAGGCGCTCTCCCCCTACAGGAAAGCATTTGAACCATACTCATTTAGTTACACTTGTTTTCGTATAGATGTCATTTGAGTGGTCCGTGATTAGCGTTCCGCCTCATACTGACATCTAGGAAACCAAGGTAGTAATAGGACGGGAAAATTCGGTAAATTTTGCTTAGATGCCTTTTCATTCAGGCTTGAGGATCTTTTACGAACCTGAATATCTTCAGACCCGGGACCCACGGCTTAAAGTCCCTCCCGGAGGACTTGCTCCTTGGATTTTTCCATCCTAAAAAATCCATCGACCCCGGCCGGGTTTGAATCCGCGACCCTCGGGACCAGAGGCAAGGAACATAACCACTAGTCAACCGCGGCCGATAATAATAATAATAATATATTATAGGAAACCGGATAAAATAAGAGATACATCTCATAGACTGCGATGGGTAGTACATATGGCACGGATGGGGAACGAAAGAGGAGAATGCAAGCTTCTTGTAGGAAAAGCAAACAGAAAACGCCAAGTAGGCAGGCCAAGAATGAGGTGGTACAATAATATTAACCACGATTTAAGGAAGTGTATTATACAGTGGAAACGGTCGCGGTGGACTAGTGGTTATGCTATTTGCCTC
The DNA here is from genome assembly GCA_030220185.1 of Diploptera punctata. Lineage (NCBI taxonomy): Eukaryota > Metazoa > Arthropoda > Insecta > Blattodea > Blaberidae > Diploptera > Diploptera punctata. The sequence goes on from JASPKZ010003791.1 coordinate 384,643, forward strand.
TGGTCCCGAGGGTCGCGGGTTCTAACCCGGCCGGGGTCGATGGATTTTTTAGGATGGAAAAATCCACGGAGTAAGTCCTCCGGGAGGGACTTTAAGCAGTGGGTCCCGAGTCTGAAGATTTTCAGGCTCATAAGAGATCCTTAATCCTGAATGAAAGTCCTCTAAGCAAATTTTACCGAATTTCCCCGTCCTAGTATTACCTTGGTTTCCTTGATGTTAGTATGAGGCGGAACGCTGACCACGGACCACTCAAATGACATCTATACGAAAACAAGTGTAACTAAATGAGTATGGTTCAAATTCTTCCCTGTAGGGGGAGAGCGCCTAAATCTCTGTTAAGGGAAACATGGGCTTACAAGAAGATATTATACAGGGGATGTTTGTAAAACATTACCTCAGGATAGGGATGTATGGAGAGCTTATGTCCGCGCGGTCATGAACCTACGATGATGTCAGTGAGTTAGTATTAATAATAGTAATAATAGTATTAAGATATCAGGGCCATCAAAGGAAGCGCTGGATACAAAATTCGTCAGTTAGATCCAAACAGATATCTAAGCCTAAGACTTGTATGGTTGAAAAAGAAGAAAATAGTAATAATAATAGGCCTATCTAATATATAAAAATTAATATTTTTTTGTTCATACTTTATGCGCGGCCATACCGTTGATCCGATTGTGATGGGGCATTTTGCAAAATGTTCAGGAGATTCCCGGGATGAACATAGTCTATAATATAGTTTTGATAAACTCCTACACCCTTAAAAAGCGCCCTTTGTAGTGGAAAACGTGAAACAAGTAGCTCTTTGAACACTTAAATGACATACTCTGCCTAAACAATAACAAATACACAAAATTAATGTATACAGAATTGAATATCTCAAAAAGTTCTACGAAAAAAGTCTGCGACAGCATACGGTATGTTTATCTTTATGTCAAGAAGATCGGAATAAGTAGATTCCCAGACACCGCCGTGTAATCAGCACGGGGTATCTAAGAAATATAAATTTATAATTATTTTTCCTTTTACTTATTCAACAGAACATAAATGCTCATTACTTTAATTTATTTAGGCGTAACAGCGCACGCCGTGTATTAGGTAGTTAATAATAGGCCTAATAATAATAATAATAATAATAATAATAATAATAATAATAATAATAATAATAATAATAAGCAATAATAATAACAATAATAATAAATAATAATTGTAATAATAAATAATAAAAATAATGCTAATTAATAATAGTTATTATATATTATTATACTAATAGTAATAGAAATTATAATAATAGCAATAATAATAATAATAATAATAATAATAATAATATTGATGATAATAACAGTACTAATGTGAATAGAGTAAATTGTTTTAGCCTACAAATTCTCATATGTTGTAGCGTGTGCGCGAATTTGAAATTAATTATTGAGTGGCGAGTGTTGGGGGGGGCAGTAATTTCATTCTCGAAAAGGGAGGTCGTGTGTACAAAACGTTTGGGTACCGCTGCCCTAAGACATATTTCCTCTAAGCAACATTCTGTGGAATACGTTGAAGTAAAGAATAGGTGCCATATTTTCCAATTACACCTCGTCGACAAGTAGAAAAAATATGGCTTTAACGTGACTCATAAGTGAACGTAAACAAACCTCATTACCACCATAGAAAAAATCTTTTTTCTTACGAATGTACCGAAGAAAAAAGTAAAAAAAAAGTGTTGTGAAGCGGGTTTCTCTCATAAGTTGGTATCATTCACACTCAATACGTCATTTTATCGTGCTAACAAATTGTTTCCCGCCGGTAGGGAGTCTCAAGTGATGCTATTACAATTACGAATTGGCTTCGAAAATGCCTCTGGGGCTAACATTCTTCCTACAGACTCACGCATCAGGATATAAAAATATCACCTATTAGACATTTGTTACAAATGCACCACTCTGTTCAACATGATAAAAAATTAATCAAATTCAGTCTACAAAAGAAATAAAGTGTGAACAAATTTGTAGGCGAGATCGTGATTCATTTTTTTATAGTATGATGCTTTCAAAGTAACAACTGCTGTGATTTAAGTGTAACGATCTTGTTTCTCACTCACCGGCTGTGGTTTTATTCCCGGTCAGGTTAGAATTTTAGTTACATTTGTATGCACGTTACTTACCGTTCTAGGTGTTAATATATTTAAAAGAAAATAGTTTATTACGATGCGAGGTTGGGAAGTGATTTTTAAAAAAGCGAGGAAATGGTTAAAAACAGAGCGATAGCGAGGTTTTTAATTTCCGAGAATCTGTAAAACACTTCACAAACGTGCGTTGTACATTATTTTTTTCACGATGGTGTTTTCAAAATAATAAATAATAATAAAATAATATTTTATGAAGTGATGGCTGCTCCTGTATTGATGTACGGATCAGAATGTTGGACGATCACTAAAAGACAGGAACAAAGATGGGAAACAGCTGAGATGAGATTTTCAAGAAATATAGCAGGGTATACTCTTCTGGATAAGAAGAGAAATGAAGATATAAGAAAGGAACTAAATATTTTCAAACTTACAGACCGAACAGTTAAATATAGGAACGCCTGGAAAGAACACATTGATAGAATGCCAGAAGAAAGATTTGCAAAATTATTGCTAAATTATAAACCGCACGGAAGAAGAAATTTTGGACGACCGCACAGAAGATGGTCTGAACAATTTTAACAATTCTAGCTTTCATGAAACCGGAACGAGCCAACAGGCATAATCCCTGGATGATGATGATGATGGTGATGATGGTGATGATGATGATGATGATGATGAATATCTTTGTTGGAAATATTTGCGTTCATTGTAAACAACTGACTAACGTTAAGTCTGGCCAATGCTTATACAATAAATGCCAAAAATAATTTAGTTGAGACTACAGCTGGCCGTGACACCAATCCGAAATAAAATGGCGGCAAGTACCAATTTATTGTTATATATTGTTTCAAATAAAGTTCAGTTCATCTAAAATATGCAGTGATTTGTTTCGTTTAATGTATACATTAACGCTACCTTTTGGATATATTTGTATATAGACATTGTAAGTAGTATATATAAAGGGCAGTGGTTTTACTTCCCGCACTAGGTAGGCGATTTGTAATATTACAATATAGTTATTTAGTTATGTATAGTCTGATAACTCCAAAATTTTGGAAATATAACCTTGAATCAAGGTCGCCATTGCTGTAAGTACGACAGAACGCACTATCGTATTATTGTTAATATTTAAAACAATAACAATTGTACCTGTTATGGCAGTCGTTCTCAATAAATTAGAATTGTTTAAAATAATTAGCTAGGCCTTTCGTACCAAGTTCCATTTTTAAATACAGGGCAGCTCGAAAATCCCTCTGAGGTTTCTTGGGTCTGTAGAACATTAACCATAAAAAGACATGGCGAAAACAATTGTATCAGAAGAAAGAGCACATTTACACGTTTTCATACGTACATGTTGAAAAAGCTTAACTTCTAACTTTTACCGCTAGAGGGCAGTCATATCAGTTGATGAAACATGGAGTTCACTGGAGCAGAAACGGCGTTTTGTGACCTCTAAGTTCACATGACCTAACCACATCTGCTTTTATCTTAGGCCTATGGGATTATGTTAAAGATCACATGTTCCTCCCTCATATGCCCATTGATTTAGCAGAGCTGCGACAAAGGATTGAGCATGAAGTCGCTGGTATTGACCATGAGATGTTGGTGCGTGTATGACAGGAGCTGGATTAAAGGATCAATGTCTTCCAAGTCACCAACGGTGGCTTATGGAACACCTGTAAGGTACGTTTGAACACTTTGAAATGTACTCTTTCATCTGATATAGGCCTAAGTGTTTTCACCATTTCTGTTATGGTTACTATTCTTCAGACCCACGAAACCCCGGAGAGACTTTTGACTTGCATTTATTAATAAACTCCATAATTATTCTTCCAAATTCAAAATATAAACGGGACACTATCATATTATTCCAAATTTTACCTCAAAATATTAACATTTCTTATTCAAAATTCTAAAATAGCATACCATGAAATAAAATTACTACAAATATGTCACAAATATAATGAATAATACTTTAACTACTCTACTAAGGTTTCGGTGGTTCCCTTAGCGTGAAAGTAAATAGTCTTCTAGTTCCGCCAGTAGAATCAATTCCTATTAATTAACTTCAATTGCCGGGGATCAGGTTAAAACGAGGATTTAATTTCTTCTACGGGGCAACAGCTGCAGCCTTTAATAACTACGAACCCAACTTCGACGGGTCCACTACATGGCAGATCAGCAAAATAAAAATTTCAAAGTCAAAAAATTGCGAAAAAATTTCAAAGTCCAATTAACAGTCACCGTAAAGACAGAACCCCCAATGACGGGATCACTACTCGCCATCACGTATTCGTGGTTCGATCAAAGGCCAACGAAATGAAATGCAGCTATAGCTATATTATATCCATTCTTCCGGGACAAAACGCTAGCTAGACGGATATAACAATAATCCGCAGCATGTCACTGTACGGCTGTGAAGCTCTGAGTATTCTTGCCAAACAATATAAAAAGAAAATTCAAATCATTCAGAACAGATGTCTAAAAATTATATTTTCGGCACCCATGTATACAAGAATAACAGAGCTACATGAAGCAGCACAATTACCCTATCTTGAAGCTATTGTGAAAGATCAAGTTACCAAAATGTATAAAAACATTTTGGAACATGATAATCCAATAGTACGCACGATAGGACAACTACCACAATGGCGTACAGTACATAAGAACATATTCACTGGAGAACTACCTCCATAAGGGTTAATTTTAGTGGCAATTGTCGCTAAATAACAACATAGCGCATGTCAGAACAACTTCGTTTCCATATCTCATAATAAATTCCTAAAAAAACACCGTTTAGGTAGAGGTTACAATAGGAAAGCCACTTACAGTTAGCCATTAGTAATTTTGCTGCCGAGGGAACAATTATTTCCCGGAAACAGCACACTGCACGGCAAAACAACTGCCGTCACACAAAGGAAGGAAAGGAAGGCCAACGAAAAAAAATAGTCCAAAAATCAAGTAAAAATGTTCCAAGTCCAATATTTTCGTGGCGGTCCGTGCCTTAGTGCACAATTTCTGAGGCTTTCGTAAAGCTTTACATGCTCAAAATAGCCAAAGAGGTAACTAAAATGTAAATTTAAATATTCTTTTAAACACACATAAACGTATTGAATTAAATAAATTATCAAAAGACTTTTATATCGGCCAATATCTAAAAAATAAGACATTTTTTTCGAATGGTCACCAATACCGAAATCATACCATACTAAATACAAATATCCTTTTCAAACGATCACCCATTCCGATGACACACCATGTTCAATGTAGATATCCCTCTACTATTAGAACAATATTTAACAAACAAATCAATTATTAACAAATTAATATAATTATAGACATAATATACCTAATTAGGCCACATAGGAGCCAATCATACGGAGCCTAACATGCTGCTGGTCACAGCTGTGGGAAGAATGATTTACATACTATCACATAATTTTATACTTAAAATATATAAATAAATAAGTGTTTCTAACACTTGCACTAAATTCATACATGGGGTTAATAGGCTCGGCCTTCGTACCCATGTCGGCAAAATTTACAGTGTCGACAGAACTACACAGTAGCCGCATAAAAAGCCACATTCTGTGTAGATTCATACCGATTGAAACTTGCATTGTAGAACAGTTATGGAAATGTAACTACTCCCGAAAGGCCTAGCTGATTATTTTAAACAATTTTAATTTGTTTGAGGACGATTGTCATCAAAGATACAATTTTAAATAATTAGATGTTTAGTTCCTTGTTTTTTGTCCCGAGGATCGCTGGTTCAAACCCGGCCGAAGTCGATGGATTTTTAGGAAAAAAAATTCAAAGGACAAGTTCTCCGGGACGGACTTCAAAACAGAGCACCCAGCATCATGATAAATTTTAATAGCTACAATAAGTAGCGGCTTCTCGTTAAAAAAAACAATTATAACGGCTGGCACATCCGATATGCTGACCACATGACACCCCTACACAATGATTAATACATGTAAATGTATTACTTCCTTACCGGTTAAATTGAAGCTTTGGCGCTGGCTTTTAGTGTCTTGCAGTGTCTTGCAGTTAAAGGGGCAGACAGTTTTTGTAGATTGCCTTTGTGGCATCACATGATTCTCTGGAAGAAATTTAACTCTTATGCCATAGAGATTTTCCATAAACACTGCCTTGAAGTTAAAAACGGCAGAATTGTTTAAATTGTTTTTATTGATAACACTAAAGCTCGTCAATAACTATTACAAAATCGGTAGACAAACAGAAGAGAAAAGGTACTTAAGTGTTTTGTCTTTGCATATATATAATAGTAGTAGTAGTAGGACTTTATTAGACAAAAAGTAAGATATTTACAATATTATTTACAAATATGGGTCGCACGGGCAGTAAGCCGTACGTGCTGTTGACAGTCCATATATATATATATATATATATATATATAAACTGACATGAAATATAAAATAATTTCTTTATACTATTAAATGATGATAGAATAGGTTGACGTAAGTGTTGGAGTGGATATAAAACAAAAGTCTAAAAAATATAAAATGACGTGACGGTGGATGTTAAGAGCGATAGGTATCGATAACGGGCTCTCACTTAACTTGGTGATATTGTCTCCAGTTGTCGCGCGTGTCGCTCTGCTTGATGTGGATGGCAGCAGTTCTTTGTAACTGAAGCTTTGTATAACATTGGAACGCTGGGTTTTCTTCCTGCAACATTGGTATAAGTGATTCTCATTCTTTTCACCAATATTTTATTATAAATGTTTTTTTTATTCTTCTTTTTATTTAGGAATATTCCACAGTACAGTGTTTCTCCTTCAACCCAAAGCGATTTGTCGCACAGGTTCATGTTTAAAGCATCTTCTTCCCTCAAATTTCTAACTTCCATACTTCTTTTCACTCCACCCATCCATCCATCCATCCATCCATCGTTCTCTAGGCCTGCCTTTTCCACTTCTTCCATTAGCTTTACAATTAAGGATCTTCTTTGGTATTCTTTCTTCTTCCATTCTTATGAGGTGTCCATACCATTTCAAACGTTTTTCTTCTATTTTTCCTAATGTTTTTTTCAACTTGCATAATTTTCCTTATTTTGCTGTTTCTGATCTTATCCCTTCTTTATTCGTTCTAAAGATGAAACAATTATAATGGCAGCAGAATATTTCACTTAGAGCTTCATTTTCAAGAGCAATGCCACAAGAGTTCATTTTGTCAATTATTTAACTCGTGCCTCAAATGGGAGTCAATGACCAATCACGTTTCAATTGAATTTGTTTTACAACCAATGAATGACGGTCGTTTCACCTTGCCCTTTATCTATTTCTTTTTATCAATTCCTGCTATCCTATTTGGCAATAAATATGATCAAGTTGCAGTGAATATACATAACCTCACATTTGATTTGTTTTCAAACATCACCGTTTACATTAAATATATAAATATTTTAAAATACCGGTAACTGTATTTAAATAAGGACTTCTGAGTAAACAGCTTAATTTTATTCGTCAAATAGTCATAGCAAATGCCACTCTATATTTTTAAATTATCTAGATAAATTGAAATCACATGTAGCATTACTTATGATAACTGATGACCGGAGCGTAGCAGTGCGAGATAAATCTTGTGGTATTTTAAGTCATTTAGCGAATAAAATTAATATTAAAGATTATTAATAAGTTAGTGCCTATATACAATACCAGTAAAAGTATAACTTGGAAACGTATATTGACAAAACGTGATATTCTATGGGAAATATCCTGTATCAAGGGAAATCCACATCATCAGCAGCAATATGGTTTAGGCATGTTCGAATGTTCTGACTATGAAAGTCCATCATCGAACTGAAATATCACTATCATTATATAAATCCAAAGTAACTGATATCTTAAGTTCGACACAATGAAAACATTAACTGAATAACAACCATATTCAGCATTTTGTAAATAAATCTTCTAAGCTTTACTTACTTAATTTTATTTTATATTATTTTAATTTTATTATATTCCATATATCCATCGCTGTGGTCTCGACGTAGCGTGCTGCCTTGTCACGCAGCGGGCCCGGATTCTATTTCCGGTCAAAACAGACTCCTGGGTGAGTTTTTCGGTTTTTTCCTCACCTGTAAGACAAATGTCAGGAAGCTTAGGGCTCAACGGTCCTCGAAAATCATCATCATCATCATCATCATCATCCTTATCATTATCGTCATCCCTCATGGGTGTGGAAAGCAACCCGGAAGCTACCACATATATAATTCCCTAGTACAGCTGCAAAGCATAGCATGAAAATGCTATGATTGCAATGAAAGACCTGCCCTCTGGCAGAATTACTGTGGATGGATATTCCACATTTTTCTTAGTATTAGCTAGTATTAGATCACATAACCACTGTCTTTTATTTAGTTTGTTTTTTAATAATATCTTAAAAATGTAATAAGTATGTATTTTCTGTATAGGCCTAATTTTACTACGATATTCACTGGTACGGTGGAAGAGAAGGCCTTATGGCCTTACCTCTGCCAGCTAAATAAAGCATTATTATCAATATTTTATACAACTTACATTTTGCAGATGATCATTTGTTAATTGCACAAGATTATGAAGATTTAGAATAAATGGGTAGAAAATTAATTGAAAAATACGAAAAATGGGGATTAATTTTCAACATGAAAAAAACAAAATATTTATCAATTGGTGAACCAGAACAAAATTTAATTTTGGAGTCTGGAGAAACAATAAAATCTTGTAGTGAGATCACATATTTAGGAATTAAAATAAATAAAAATGGGAGTTATGAAGAGGAAATAAGAAATATAAATAATAAAGGAAAATTTGCAATTGCTTGCCTCAATGGAATATTGTGGGATAAAAATATAAGTAATAAAAATAAAATGAATATATATCATACAATTGTTAAAAGCATCATTACTTATGGAGCAGAACTTTGGCCATTAACAACAAAAACAAATAAGTATCTTTTGGCAACGGAAATTGATTTTATACGAAGGGCAGCAAGAATTTCAAGAAGATAAAAAATTAGGAACTCAGTTATAAGAGAGAAAATGAAGATTGAAGACACTATTTTAGATTATATTAAAACTCAGCAATTAAGATGGTACGGACATGTCCAGCGAATGGAAGAGGATCGACTACCAAAATCTGTTTTGGAATGGAAACCTGAGGGAAGACGAGGCAGAGGAAGACCTAAAACCTCCTGGAGTTAAGGAATATATTTATACGTGAAGGAGACACATCTACAACCAGGAGATTGGATGGACCGACAAAATTGGCTATTAGGAATCGGACGATGTCAAAGACATTAATCAACCGATGATCTATCTATTATTATTATTATTATTATTATTATTATTATTATTATTATTATTATTATTATTATTATTATTATTATTTTTATTATTATTATTATTATTATTATTATTATTATTATTATTATTATTATTATTATTATTATTATTATTATATTATTATATCAGCTGTTCGGCGAGCATCCCCATAATTTATTTGTAAGTTGTAATATAGAACTTTTTTTTTGTGAAGTCGGTGGCCTTTCATTCATAAAATTTACATTCAAAACTTAAATAATTAAAACATTTAATGAATTCACATGTGTTGGATATGAAAACATGGGTGTGTAAAGAACATTCTCCATACCAATTTTGTATATTTACACACCATGAATCCAAAGTTGTTACCATGAAATATACTATGAAATGTACTAATCACCAATGTCACCGTAAGGCAATTCTCTGTTATACAATATCACTATTTTATGGCATGAAAAAAAAACTGTTTCCAGCTATAACGCATTTTTTACAATTTTGGAAATATCTCTTTATTCACCCACTCGAGATGGAGATCTCTTTACCCCACACCGGAGAAATTATCATTTTTCGATAAAAGCGACATGGTCCTACTTCTCAAAATGTATATATCCAGTACAAAGATAGGGATAATAAATAGAATAATGAAATCTTCCCTGGAACAGCGACGTACAAGAATTCTTCGATCGTACCGCCGCGTCAAGAATAACTTATATTTAAATAAGATTAGGGGACTCCGTGACGCAAGCGATTAGACTTTCACAGGGTCTGTCTCTCCATGTGGGTTTCGTGGTGGACGAAACACTCCAGGGCAGGTATTTCTCGGTGTTTCACCAGTTACAAATTTAATTCCACTGTTTCTCCAGTTATTTCATTTCATCTGCCCCTCTGATAGTGCGTCAGGCGTGGTCGCCCGGCACCATTGTAATTCAGAGATCGTCAAAGCTATCGGAAACGAGTTGATATTTTTTATACAAGACTTGCACTATTACAGAAATGAAGCTTAGATAATGAAGAGTGCAGATATTGCTAGAATAACAAGCAGTGAAATGAAATTTATGTCAACGACATAGTATGTACTCGCAAGCACAAAAAAATGAGGTTATGAAAGAACTTCAAGTACAACCAGTTACAGACTTCAAAAATAAATAGGAAAAAATCATACTCAATGAATTGCTAGAATGAGAATCTCAAAAGATATGCTTCAGTGCCATCTTTGTGTCGTCTAAGATGATGAAAGAAAACGCCTCATCGAAACAGTAACAGTCCAAATGGCCTTATACTCGGATGATGGTGATATATTATTAAGTTGGATTTATTGTATAAAAATATTTTGATAGAACGGCCTTCGTCTTTTCTGTACCACCGTACTACCTTGAGCATTCGATTGGGGGAACAAGTGATTGATAGCGTCATGTTGACCAGTGTGATAAGATAACATGTTCCCACTAGAGTCAATTGCCAACATTTTTTCCCACATATAAGGGAGTTCTATTCCAGGAGTCTATCTACATTAGCAGGCAAGTTCGGGTGAGAAAATTGGCAAGTTAGTGTTAAGTGGGAGAGTTATGTTAGTTTGAGCAAGTTTGAGTGAGAAAACTGGCTAATTAGTAGGCCTACATAAGACTAGTTTAGCGTTCACTTATTTCTTAGCGGTTTTTTTTGTGACAAGTTGGGTATGCTCTTTGAGCAATGCTATTACAGATTTTACATTGCAAATATGGTAATTTTAGGTTACTTTAAGTTCAATTTCTCAGATTTGTTTTGTGAAAACTCTTCTTCACTTCCTGGTTTAGGCAAGAGTCGCATGTTCCGTCTTCACTAATAGATCTAAGACCATCTCTTCCGAGGACGTCCGACATCTCTTCTTTCTCTTGGAAAATAATGGAAGATTTTATTTGGTAATCTACTTTCTTCCATTCTTTCTACATGTTCTTTCCACTGTATCTTGCTGTTAAATATCTTTTCTTTTATGGAGTAGATCTGCAGTTCTTCACGGATATCCTTGTTTCTTATCTGGTCCATTCTAGTGCAGCCTTTTACTCTTCTTAAAAATTTCATCTCAGCTGCTTGGATTTTACTTTCTTGTTTGGTAGTGGTAATCCAAGATTCACTCCCATACAAAAGGACAGGGACAGCCATTGTTTTATAAAATTTTAATTTTGTTTGTTTATGGGCTTTAATTATTCAATGTTCTATTTATTGTACCACAAATAGCTTGAAACTGATGTGTTTTGTGTTCAATATTTTTATCATATCCATAACTGATGTCATATCCTAACTATTTAAAGTGGGATACTTGTTCAATAATTTCGTCTCTAATTACTATTTTTGCACGCAGAGTATTTCTTCCACAAAATGCCATTACTTTTGTTTTACTTATTGAAATTTTAAAATTATAATCGCTACATATTGCATTTAGTTTGTAAGCAGCCAATTGTAACAGATCATCATGCTGTAGTAAGTGAAAAAATCAACATATATATTTTATCTGTCGACAGATAAGAACCCATATCCTGTTACTTCTGCTGATGATGGGACTAGTCCCGAAAGCGCTACAGATAATTAATTAATAATCTTTAAATTGAGGAGACGGACCTTTTAGGTAAATATTTCATAATTTTATATTTTCATTTTGTACTTCAATGGTGTTTTATAAACTATCTACAATTGCATAACATCCCAACATTGGGATTTAGCCTCTCGTTTGTTAGGAGTCACTAGGCCAACTTAATTTAGTTACACTTATTTCCCTAAAGAAAAGTTATGAATGGTCTGCGAACAATATACCGATCCAATTAGACATCTAAGCAACAAAGGTATTACTAGGATGGACGAGGACGGACAACTTTGCTTAGATGCATCTTTATTCAGGCTTAAGGTTCTTTTACTAGCCTGAAAATCTTCAAACTCTGGACCCTTAGCTTAAAGTTCCTCCCAGAGGAGTTGCTCCTTGGATTTTCCATAAAAAATATATCAAATCCGACCGGGTTTGACCCCGCGACCCTCGGTACAAAAGAGTAGGAACATAGCTACTAGACCACCATCGGGGCAGACGGTATTTTATAATTTTAAAATTGTCTATCTAGCTCATTGTTACGTTGCTTTTTTATTTCAATTCTGCTTTCTGTTCGTCTCTTTCTTTGTACAAATATTTTTTCTAAGAACTTTATTCTGAATTACTCGTAATCTCTTCTCCTCTCTTAAAGTCAAAGACCATGTTTTACATCAGGATATTATAACTGATGGAATTACCGCTTTATAAATATTTATTTTATAATTTTTAAGAAGGTTTAGATGACAAGAATGCATTATAATATAAATAAGAAAATAAATTAAACTAGTAAGACGGTGTCTGGAGGACTTAACTCTATTTTTCATTGAGCCCCTCACAATGCTCGTGGACTGCAGTCCTCTATGGGGCAGTGTTTTTCAAAGCCCGAAGACAAATGACGGTATTCTTCTTGGAGGTACAAGAATTGCTATGTTGAGTAATCCCTCCTACTCCTCTACCTCACATCAGACGATCAAACCGCTTCAGGCGCCGATTTTCAACCTACAAAAAGCATGAAACAAAAATATTGATTTGACTTTTTAAGTGCTCATATTGTTTAATAAGCAATTATGTATATAAGAACCCATTAAAATTAAATTAACTTAACGAAACATTCATAAAATTAACATAGGCTATTATAAATTTTTGAAAATTAGAAAAACGTTAAATCAGCAGGAATTCTCCGCTGAAAATCATATACATATTTTAATTTTCGTTATTTAATTCTTGGAGTTTTACGATCTAATACTTGAAAACAATTTTTGTTTCGCATTAAAATTTACCTTATACTGGCAAGATTTCTCCCCCCCCCCCCGCTAAAATGCATTATCAGTTGAGGGATATAGTAATAATGATTATAATAATATAGTAATAATAATAATCAAATGATGATGATGATAATCAAATGATGATAATGATAATCAAATGATGATGATGATAATCAAATGATGATGATAATAATCAAATGATGATAATCAAATGATGATGATGATGATAATCAAATGATGATGATAATAATAATAATCAAATGATGATGATGATCAAATAATAACAATCTTCTTCCTCTACGCATGAAAGTTGGCAGCTTGCTGCATGTTCATTCATTCACTTTAGGTCCGGAGTATGGTGACGTAATAATAATAATAATAATAATAATAATAATAATAATAATAATTTGTACTACTGGCCGATAGCGAGGAGATACTAAAGGCCAACACGCACACACTATTGAGTAACACTAAGAAATTAGGACTGGAAGTAAATATCAGTAAAACTAAATATATGGTCACACGTAGAAATTCAGTATATAATGGAAATGGACAGCTAATGACAAATGAGGGAAATTTTGAGGAAGTGGCTGAATTCAAATACCTAGGAACAATAATCACAAATAGGAATGAGATGCAAAAAGAAATTAAACATCGGCTCAATTCTGGAAATGCCTGCTATTATGCATTGCAGAGACTTTTGATGTCCCAACTCCTTTCAAAAAACGTTAAGCTGAAAATATATAAAAACTATTATTCTACCAGTTATATTATATGGGTGTGAAACATGGACTGTTACTTTAAGGGAGGAAAGGAGATTACGAGTATTTGAGAATAAAGTTCTTAGGAAAATTTTTGGACCAAAGAGAGATGAACAGACAGGTGAATGGAGAAGACTACATAACAATGAACTACATGGTCTTTATAGGAAGTCAGATATAATAAGAACAGTTAGGTCTCGTAGACTGCGATGGGCAGGACATGTTGGCGCGTATGGGGAATGAAAGACGTGCATGGAAACTTCTTGTAGGAAAGCCAGAGGGAAAACGCCCAGTTGGTAGACCAAGAATGAGGTGGGATAACAACATTAACTATGATTTGAGGGAAGTATATTATACAGGGAATGATTGGAAAGCATTAGCTCAGGATAGGGATGTATGGAGAGCTTATGTCCGCGCGGCCATGAACCTTCGGGTTCGATAGTGCCAGTGAGTAAGTAAGTAAGTAAGTAATAATAATAATAATAATAATAATAATAATAATAATAATAATAATATGATATAATAATATCTTAATATATAAAAGTTTCGTGTCACAACGTTTGTCCGCGATGGAATCCTAAACTACTGAACCGATTTTAATAAAATTTTGCACACTGCGTGCAGTTTGATCCAACTTGAGACTTAGGGTAGTTTATAACTTAATTTATAGTCGCATTTTTTATTGCAAATCATTTGTTTATTATTTAACAAAGAGTTATAATTATCTGTGAGTTCCATACGATTCTAACAGATGGCGGTGTAATTATCTGTGAGTTCCATACGATTCTAACGGATGGCGGTGTAAGGTAATTTGGTAAGGTAATTGGTTTATTATTTAACAAAGAGAGATCCAGATGGCTGTGCTTTTTGTTGCAACCGCGAATTTCAATTGAATTGCAAATATTGATTATTTCATAATTTAAGTGTGTTCAGTGTTTATTTTATTTTCAATATTATTAATTTCGTGTGTAAGTATTCGTTTTAAGTAATCTGGCTGAAAGACAGCAACTTAATTTAATTTTTTAACGTATACCTTAGCCACAGCAACGCGTGGTCGGGACTTATAGTAATGATGTAAGTTTTACTAATGACAGGCTCAATTCTGGAAATGCATGATGTGGAATACAGGGACACTTGTCCAACTTCTCTCAAAAAACGTTAAACTAAAACTATATAAAACTGTTATTCTTCCCTTTACATTACATTGATGCGAAACATGGACTTAACTTTAAGGTAGGAGAAAATATTACGTGCATTTGAGAATGAAGTACTAAGAAAACATTAGGACTAAAGAGAGATGAACAGACAGGGGAATAGGAAATACGTGAGCAACATATTTTTATAGGAAATTAGATATAATAACAGTTAAGCCCCGTAAACTGCGTTGGGCAGGATATATGGCACAAATGGGGAATTAAGTAGTTGCATGGAATCTTCTTTTAGAAAAACCGGAGGGAAAACGCCCAGTTGGTAGACTAAGAACGATGCAGGAGAATAATATAAACTATGATTTGAGAGAAGTAGATTATACAGGGAATGATTGGAAATAATTAACTCAGGATAAGGATGTATGGAGAGCTTATATCCGCGCGATTTTGATAGAGGCAGTGAGTTAGTTGGTATAATAATAGTAATAATAATAACAATAATAGTAATATAATAATAATTTCAGTTATATCATACGTATTTTGTTTCGGTGACGCATAGCTAGCGAGCGTGTCTGCTTCTAATGTGATCTCAGGCTTCTGTGATATATTGGCCACACTGCGTGAGAAATGACTAAAAAATTTATTTTACATTGCAAATTTGATAATTTTGGGTTACTTTGAGCTTAAGTTCTCACTTTATTTTAAGACATTTCTCGGTTTTTTGAAGAAAAATCAACTTTTTTCTCAGGTATTTATTCATATACTGCAATAATAAATTGTGTGTTTTTCCGTTTTTTTTACTTGAATTTATGTAGGTGGCATGGTGGTATCAGATAGGTGAATGGAGAAGGCTTCTTAACATTGAACTACATGGTCTTTATAGGAAACTAGATATAATAAGAACAGTTAAGTCTCGTAGGCTGCGATGACATGTGGCACGAATGGTGAATGAAAGACGTGCATGGAAGTTTCTTGTACGAAAACCGGAGGGAAAACGCATAGTTGCAAGACCAAGAATGAGGTGGGAGAATAAAATAAACTATGATTTGAGGGAATTAGATTATAAGGGAATAATTGGAAAACATTTGCTCAGGATAGGGATGTATGGATAGTTTATGTCCGCGTAGCCATGCACCTTGGATTCGATAGTGCCAGTGAGTTAGTTAGGCGTGGTGGTATAGAATTTTAGGTAACTTTAACCCATTTTATAACTAATTCTCCTTAATGTTAAAACACGTCTGTTGGCCTAATTCCGTGGAGATGAACATATTTAACATTTTCCAATATTATTTCAACACAGTTCTAATAATGGATCATATTATACTATTATAATGATATTGTGAAAAGAAAAATTGTCTGAACCAGGCAGATAGATTTGTATATGTGGAAATCATTGTTAATGATTGTGCCAGGTCTAGAATGGTGTAGTGGGCTGCACACTAGTCTGGAGAATTAGAGGTCCACGGTTCGATTCCTGGTTCAAACATTTTATCTTTTCACAATATCATTATAATATGTTCCATTATTGGAACTGTGTTAAAATAACAGTATTGGAAAATGTTAAATAACATCGTTTACTACTTACAAAAGTGATGGTGTAAAATTCTCAAATATAGATACTTCTAAACGAAGCCGGCCGTTGGCGATGGTAGCACACCTACCTGACAGCGTACGAAACGAGAATTATAGATTAGTAATATATGTGGAAAGAATTGCTAATGTTTGTGCCAGGTCTAGAATGGTGTAGTGTGTGGGGAACTAGAGGTCCACGGTTCGATTTCTGGTTCAGACATTAATTTTTCTTTTCACATTATCATTATCATATTATGAGATGAACATAATTTATTCGGCAACCCAATAACGATCCCTTACCATTCTGCTTGATAAGGCGATAAAATACTTAAGGTTCTAAATGCCCATGTTTTCGTTGCAGTTCACACAACTTGCAGAAAGGATCCTATCTGTTAACAAATGTAGAACCTCACATTTTCTCAGGATGTCATGGTGCTAGAGCCTCCGAAGAAGCTAGTGTGAGACAATGACTTGTTATACTTGAGTACAAGAATGATAAGTGTTGTAGAAATGATTCTAACAGAATGACACTGAGAAAATGGCGAGGTCTCCACTATCTGTTCCGCACAGTTTACAACACTCGTAAAATAATGAGGACTTTTACACTCTTCATAAATAATAACTAATAAAAAAGTCACCACCGGCTCAAGGTTAATTGCACGAGTCCTAAATTCATATATCCATCTATGCTTATAATAATCAATACGGTCCATATAAACTCCAAGAGCGACAGGCCTAGAAGGCCCTTGGCCTACCAGCCGGCTGCTGGCCTTACGTCCACATGTGTTAATCAGAAGTAGACCATCATCTAGCCACTGTAGGGGTGGCAAGTGGTCAGCATGACGGGTCCTCCCAGCTGGTCATCTCAACCTGGAGTCGCTACTTATTGTAGCTACCCAAATGCCTCACGATGCTTGGTGGGCACCGGTCCCTTACTGGCCAAAATTCCATGGGAAAATTTATTCCCCCATGGGGACCCGAAGTTCCATAGCTCTGCGCTAAATATGATCCATATACTCCTTTAAACTGTGTGTCTATCCTGCGGATTAGATATACCGTTATTATAAATTGTATATTTCTGCTGCTATATTGAATGAATGAATAAGACACTGTATCCCATGAAGGGCTAGGGTCTCTTAGAAGAGGAATGAGTTCAACAACTCCACCTGAACGAATAACACTGTTCTAAGTCTACTCTTGTGCTTTAAAGTAATTTTTAGGTTGGTAATATTGTGCAGTTTGTGATTGGACTCATTGTTTTTGATTTTTTTAATGGTGCACTTTTGCCTTCTTTCTCGCAACTTAAGAATTGATTCTAGTAGAATGACTAGCACATTAGTTGCACTTATGTTTAGGCACTGAATATTCACACTTTTTTTGTTGCGCACTGCCTCCTTCCATACACTTCTATTGCGGGCGGTGGTCGACCTTTGGACTCCTACTTCAGAATACTAATACAATTGATATCAAATTCCGTGGAGGTGAATAGTCATAAGATAAAAACTAAAATATATACCTGTTGGCATGTGCCGTCGTCCTCAACTGTGTTAAAATATAGGCCTATTTAGAATGTTATCTGGAGGCATTTCGTAAGTTAAATTCCATCATCAGCAGGATGAGTGTCTGCTACTGGATGTTGTTGTTTACGACTTTGTAGACTTGAAGTGTCGTTAGTAGACGATCTCGTATAATAGGTTGTATGACTGGGGTGTGTACTCATTAAGTAGTAAAGTGTTATTTATTCATTTTATAATTTCTTTACATATATTTATCTTTGCTGGACATTTTTCTTTGTGAACTAGTTTTTTTCTTGAAGTCGTCTGCACACCTGCGTGTGGGTCTACCTACTGATCTTCTGCTTGTGTAGGAGTCCCACATGGTGAGTTTTGTGCCCATCTCATGTGTTGCTGTCTCGCTACGTGGCCACCCCATTTCCATTTTGTCACTATAGCGCGTTGCTGGACATTTTCTGATGAAGTGAGGTTTGCAGTCTGTGATTTGAAAGTTTGTCACTATGATTTACTAATTAGTGCTCTTAAAATTCATGGTGAACCACAGTTGAGGTTTTTTTTTTAATTCGTACCTGATACACCAGTCGTCCTCGTATAAAGTTTTGTTTAAAAACTTTGTCGAACGTTAAAGAGGACGACTAATACATTAGATACGAGTTTTAAAATTTTTAAGATTTTAACCGATAATTAAAAAAACATATGCTGCACATTATCTTATTCAGCATGTTTTGCGTGAGTAAGTAAATAATGTATTTTGACTTGCATGTTTGTGTTGTCTCGGAGAAGGCTATGGATTGAGCTAATCACTTATTCGGGGAGGTCCTCCCTGCCCTTGTCCGACCAAATTAAAAACTGTCTTTAGCAACCGCTATATTTACTTAGTCGCAATGTATTCCATGTAATTAAATTAATCTTTAAATTGGAAAGTATCCTATAAGATACGTTGATTTAATTTATTTAAACTTTAAAGTAATGGAAAAATTAATTTGTAGATATTACTTAAATCTGTGTCAAATTATAAAACATGTAATGATGTACGATTAGACGTGATTCGTTTTCAGAACGGAACTTTTAAATAAGCTCCATCCATAGTAATTCTGCCCGAAGCCAGGTCCTTCACTGCAATCATAGCATTTTCATGCTATGCTTGCAGCTTTACTAGGGAATTGTAGGTGTGGTAGCTTCCCGTTGCTTTCCACACCGGTGAAGGATGATGATGATGATGACCATATGATTTCGGGGACCGTTTGGGCCTTAAAGTTTTCCTGACATTTGCCTTACAGGTGAGGAAAAGCCCCGTTAAAAACCACACCCAGAAAAACTGCCCCGACCGGGGATCGAACCTGGGCTCGCTGCGTGACGAGGCAGCATGCTACTTCGATACCACAGCGGTGGACTTAAATAAGCTAGCATCAGAAATTGAGATATTCCATTTAAGAAAAGAAATGTACACTTTATTCCGTAAACTAGCAAAATACATGCATTTGATTTATTGAGGAATTAGTTTAGTTGTCGCAATTTTTGCGTGATGGACTTTTTTTAGATTTTTTTTATGGAATGCTAACTAATACCCGGCGCGCGCCGTTACGCCTAAATAAATGAAAATTGTGTTTTATGTTTAGTTGAATAAGTAAAAGGAAAATTAATTATAAATGTATATCGTAATTATTTTAGATACCCGCGCTGATTACCCGGCGTTACCCGGGAATCTATATATCCCGATCTTCTTGGCATAAATGTGCTGAAGGACAAAATACGTTATTGTGAGTTATCCGTAAAAGAATGTCTGCCGTGCTCTGCTACACTTACCCGGGAATCTACTTATCCCGATTTTCTTGGCATCAATGAGTTGAAAGACAAAAATGTTTTATGTGAGTTATCCGTAAAAGGGGGGCACGCCGTAGCGTAGTGGTTAAGGCACTGAGCTACAAGCCGGAGGTTCGAGGGTTCAAGTCCCGTTGGGGTCAGGATTTTTAAACTGACCCAAACCTTCTGGCGGCACCATGGCCCTGGGGTCGACTCAGCCTCTAACGGAAATGAGTACCAGACGCTTGTTCTGGGGGTAAAGGCGGCCGTCACGCAGGGCTGACAA
This sequence comes from Diploptera punctata, assembly GCA_030220185.1. Lineage (NCBI taxonomy): Eukaryota > Metazoa > Arthropoda > Insecta > Blattodea > Blaberidae > Diploptera > Diploptera punctata. Next base: position 404,994 of record JASPKZ010003791.1, read on the forward strand.
CCCGGCTGACATAAAGTGCCGATTGTCTAGAAAAAGTAGGAGCCTTAACCTCCTACTACCCCCAGGGGCCTCCGGGCCTGTTGTGGGATCACTTTACTTTACTTTATCCGTAAAAGAGAAAACATGCTGTCGCGGACATTGTTATAGATTTTTTGAGATATTCAATACTGTGAGATTAATTTGATATGCAGGACATATGGCACGAATGGGGAATGAAATACATGCATGGAAGCTTCTTATAAGAAAACAAGAGGGAAAACACCCAGTTGGTAATCAATAATGAGGTGGGAGAATAACATTAACTATGATTTGAGGGAAATAGATTATACAAGGAACGATTGGAAAACAATACATCAGGATAGTGATGTATGGAGAGCTTATATCCATGCGGCCATGAACCTACGGATTCGATAGTGCCAGTGACTTAGTTTAATTTTGTGTGTTTGTTATGGTTTACGCAACGTAAGCCATTTTAGTGTTCAAAATGAGACTTTTTTTTTACTTTTTGCTGCATAGGGTGATTTTTAAGGGTGAAGGGCTTGAGTAATAAAACTACCTTATTGCCTAAAACCTCCGGGGGATCTCCTGAATATTTTGCAAGAAGCCCCACCACAATCGGATGAACGGTTTGGCAGGGCATAAAGGACAGACAGACATAACAGACATACACAGATTACATATCATATATATATATTATATATATATGTACTCGTATATAATACGCGATATGGGACCCTTGGACTAATTTACTTGAGAAGAAGGCCTTACTCAGATTTTATGTCCTTACCAGTGGTGAACATGTTAATATTAGTTTAAATGAAGGGATTGATTATATCTAATCATTTGTTGAATAAATCTAGAGGTCAAGCTTTATTATCAGAAATGTTTATAGCCAATGATTTCAGTAGATATTATACACTTTTATGATTTTAAACGTATCTCACATGTTTTAATTTTGCAGATAAATTTCCAGCTTCATTCGTTAAGTACAATGAAAAGGAAACAAAAGTATTGACATGGAATAGTTAAATGTGGGTTGATTTCTATGTGATTCTTGGAAATGTGACATCTCCCACGTTTGTAAAGCTCGCTTTCTCCAGTAATAACCCTCTGTCCCAGTCACAGCAGGTTATGCCATTGTCACTCTTCCCTGCCAGATTGCCAATCAATCTTACCTCGTATTAGTGTCACGTTACATAGCCCATATATTACTAGATGTTATCTTTAACATTTTTTATGTCATGGAAAATTCTAAATTCCGCGCGACGAAAGAAACTATTTTTTTCATTTCCGTAATACCGGGTGATCATTTTGAAACGGTGTTCCTTTACAGTCTGCCATACATACGCAAAATTTGGCAAAGGTTCTGTGATAAGCGATTCTGACGTGTGTGGTTTCGTAGGTACAAACAACTCGAGGATATGGACATAATACTGATATTAGTAAAGTAAAGTGATCCCACTTCAGGCCTCGGGAGGCCCTTGGGGTAGTGGGAGGTTAAGGCTCCCACTTTTCTAGACAGTCGGCACTTAGTGTCGGCCGGGTTGTCAGCCCTGCGTGACGGCCGCCTTTACCCCCAGAACAAGCGTCTGGTACTCAGTTCAGTTAGAGGCTGAGTCGAACCCAGGGCCATAGTGCCGCCAGAAGGTTTGGGTCAGTTTAAAAATCCTGACCACATCGGGACTCGAACCCCCGACCTTCCGGCTTGTAGCGCAGTGCCTTAACCACTATGTTACGGCGTGCCCTAATCAATATTAATATATTCAAAACGCTAATCTACACACAATTCTTCTTCTATCTATCATGTGATAGACTGTTACTGTCTCAATCCAACGTTTGAAAGGTCTGCTCAAGGACTCTTGCCTGGTGGCTGATAATTTAAGATTTGGCGTGGTATTTTTATTTGGCTCATTCTTCTTACATGAGATTTCCAGTTGTTTCTATATTTTGTACATATTCCATAACTGATTCAATTTGTAATTCTTTGAGAATCTCAGAATTCCTTTTATGGCCTGTTCTTGAGTAACTACAGTACGTCCCATAAATTTCATTTTTCTTCTTCCTTTCCAGGATTAGGTCAATGGGACCTGTTTCGGTCCCAAGTCCATCGTTTCCTTGGCCGTACCAAATATCTTTTTCCCATGTGGTTTGTAGGTGTTGATCTTTTTGGGTAATCTTGTATTGCCCATTCTGTCTAAATGTTCTTTCCATTTGTATTTGTGCTCTTCTAGTGTTATCAACTATTGAAAAATATATACAGTTCATTTCTTATTGATTCATTGTGTAATCTATCCATGCGTGTACATCCTTTTACGGATCTTAAAAATGTCATTTTAATGGCTTGAATGTGTGATATATATATTTTCGTAAGTACCCAAGATTCAGATCCATATAAAAGAACAGAAACAGCCATAATTTTATAAAACTTGAGCTGAGTTTCTCTTCGAGTCTTTCGGAGGTTTCTTCTTATGCTGCCACACATCATTTGATATCGGTTTAATTTATTATGTATATCCCAATCATAACTATATGTTATATCCGAACCAAGATATATAAAGTGTGCTATCTGTTCTATTATTTTATTATTGATCACAATTTTGTTCTGACTGGCACTTTGCCCTGAAACGCCATAATTTTAGTTTTTGAAGTTGAGACTTTGAGATTATAATAGAGTCCTAATTGGATCAACATGTAAATAGATCTTTGTAAATCATCCTCTGACTTCTGTATAATTACCAGAAATTTCATTTTTGCAATGTTTAATAAAAGTATTTAAAGTGACTGACACTATAAAGTGAGAGGTTAAAGCAATGAAAAGAGTGAGATCTTTTTTAATTTTTTTAGTTAACCTTATAATTAAATAGTTATAGGCGATTTGAGTTTTATATTAATGACATAAAATTGAGATAGGCCTACATGTGTGGTCAATTGGAAATTGTTTTAAATACGTGCGGAAAGAAACAAAATTAAATTTTTTCAAGATTATGGGCGTTCCTGTGTTGTTATGACTCCGAAAATTATGACTTCATCTAAAAATAAACTAAAAAATGTAGATGGAATCTTCAGAAATGCGTTTCCTGAAACATGTAGCTGGATATTCTTTACAAGATATATATATATATATATATATATATAGGACCTACAAAGATATTACAAATGATCTTAACATTTTCAACATGATGGACCGAGTCAAAGAATACATGTAAAATTGATTCGACCACATTTAAAGGATGGATCAATAACGTGTAACAAAACAGTTACTCACATATACGCCAGAAGGATATAGATGTATGGGACGGGCAAGAACTCGCTGGAGAGATCAGTGTTCTGCTTGAGACCGGAAGTAAACATTTGCAGTTCAATATGTGAAGAAAATTATATATCATTTTTACTGATACCCCTTGTTTTTTTATAATTACTAATTATGTTTGCTTTGTCTATGGTTTGTCTATATTTGTAATATGGAATTTCTAAACCATGTGCCAAAATCATAAAAGAAGTACACATCGAAGGAAGAGATGAGTTGGAGCTCCTGCTTTTGAAGATGTGTGAAACACGTGGATAACCGGCGGTCAGGGCTGTCGCCTCATCAAAGCGAAAATGAATTGAGACGAAATCGTCATGATTGTCAGTGGAATGAGTTCTAGGAGGAGAAAACAAAAAGTTCCGAGAACCCCAACATGAGTGACCGAGATGCGAATTTTAGACTCAGAAGTGGAGTGCAGATTATTACTTACCACTTGTCATGCCGAAATATCCATAGTACGTTAAACGTATTGCATAAAATCTGTTTTGTTTTGTGTGCAGGAGATACATGCAGCTCAATCTTTGGGGAGGATTGTGAACTATATTTTGGGTACCTGGAGTATAGCTCATATTGGAATACATTATCCTTGATACAGTTTATTGTATATCATAATTTTTCTTTGTTGTTTTTCTATATACATTAGATAAGTACAATCTACCAAAAAAATTAATTGATCTTGCTTGTGTACATTTTATTACTAGATTTAGTCTTAATTTTATCATAAGTAATGCCACGAGTGATTTCCAATTTATCTAGAGAATTTGGAAATCAAGAGTGGCATTTGTTAGGACTAGTCTTCTTCTTTCGTCTTCTTTTTCTTCTCTCTACTACAAGGTTTAGGTTATGCAGCCTGTTCCGGCGAAGTTAAAAGTGGAGTCCATCTTCTACGTGGTCGGCCAACATCTCTTGTTCCTCTGGGATTATACAGGAAGGTTCTTTTTGGTTTTCTTTCGTTGTTAATTCTCATAAAGTGTTCTGTCCATTTCTTATTATTTTCGCTGATTTTATCTTCAATTTTATATATATTTAATTCTTCTCGTATAGTTTCATTCCTTATTCTATCCGCTCTTGTGCATCCTTTCACATTACGTAAAAAACAGCATTTCCGCAGTCTGTATCCTGCTTGTATCCCTTGATTTCATTATCCAATTTTCACTTCCATACAACAAAAAAGGAACAGCCATTGTTTTATATAATTTAAGCTTCATATCTTTCCTTGTTTTCCGACCTAAGGTTCTTTTTATGGTTCCACAAATAGCCTGAAATTTATTTACTTTATTTTCTATATCTTTATTTTCTCTATATTGGAAATGTGATACTTTTCTATTATTTTGTTATCCAGTACAATTTTTTATATTCCATATTTACCAATAAATGTCATTACGTTTGACTTATTTATTGATATTTTACAATTATATCTATTGGCTATTAATTTAAATTTATATGCTAACATTTGGAGTTCATTTTCAGATTCTGCTAAAAGTACAACATCGTCAGCGAATAATAAAGCATTTATTTTATCTTTATTATCAATTAATATTCCTTCATTAGTTAAAACCTTCTTACGTTCTTTTAGGATATCCATATAAATATTAAATCATATAGGTGAGAGTGAACACCCTTATCGTACTCCTTGGTTTATTTGAAAAAATGTCTTATTTTTAGTCAACACAGGGTCAATACAAATATTTGTTCCATAGTACAAGCTCTTAACAGTTTCTATAATCTGAATAGGGAGTCCTTTTTCTTTTGGGATATTCCACAATATTTACCTGTTTACTCGATCAAATTTTTTATCTAAGTCTATAAATAACAAATGTGTTTTCTAGGTTTTTTTCTTGTCTTTTGTTTATTATCTGATTCAGGGCAAATACTCCCATCGGTACAAGATCTTCCTTTTCGGAAACCCGTTTTTGGTTCTTCTGCTAGTGTTTACTTCAGTAATTCGTTGTATTCGTTTTGCTATTATTCTAGCATAGATTTTATATCCACTATTTAGGAGGGTAATGCCTCTGTAATTAGATAGTTGGTTTTCTTTCTCCTTTCTTGTAAATTGGTTTTACTATACCTTGCCTCCATGTTGCTGGTATATTATGATTCTCCCAACACACATTAAGAAAATTCAAGAATCTTAATTTAAAGAATATATCTGCATATTTAATTAGTTCTGAATAGATGTCATCTGGTCCGCTAGCTTTTCTATTATTTGTTAATTTGAGCGATTCTTCCAGTTCTTCTCATTTGTATTTTATCTACTTACAAATTCTCACATTTTCGTTCTTCTTCGTTTTCATTCTCGTTGTAACACAGTTCTCTGAAATATTCTATCCAATGTTTTTCTGATATTGATTTAGGTATATATGCAGCTTCTTTTTCTGATTTATTTAAATGTTTAATTGTTCTATAAGCAGTCCATTGTCGTCCATGTAGATCATGTTCTAGATTAGATACATATCGTTCCCAACTGTCTTAGTGGGATTTCCTAACAATTTTCTTTGCTGCTTCCTTTCTTTTGTTATAATATATTTCTTTTGTGTTCTTCAGTTTTCTTTTGTAAATATGCTTTCTTCTTTTCCCTCTATAACTGTTTCAAATTTCGTCATTCCATATTCTTAATCCTCTCTTATTACAATTTTTCCTTTTTAATCCTAGAACTTCATATGCTGCTTTCTTTAGAGCCCAATCGATGTTGCTTCATTCTTCTTCTATATTATTAATTATTTCTCGCTTTAATATATATTGAGATAATCTATTTGCATACAACTTTCTTGTACTTTCTTCTTGTAATAAATTCACTTTATATGTTTCTTCATTGTAAATTTTTCTTGTTGTTGGTTTCCTCCATCTTTCTAATAATTTTATATTACATGTCAGAGAAAATGATCTGTTCCTGCATCGAAACCTCTATATACTCTTACATCTGTGACCCAGATTATCAATTTTCTGTTTACCAAGAAAATAATCAATAATTGATCTTAATCCTCTAGCCGACCAGGTGTACTTATGTATTTCTTTCTTTCTAAAATAGGTGTTAGTAATTCTGTATCCATTAAATATTGCAAGTTGCCGAAGTTCTTTTCCACTATAATTTTTCTATTGTTTCTCTTGTGTACCGACTACTATTGTAATTTTTGTATTCATGTGTAACATATGTTTGTCCTGTTTTATATGGACTATTATTGTATTTTTTTTTGTATTCATATGTAACATATGCTTGTTCTGGTGAGTGGAAGAGAAGGCCACATGGCCTTAACTCCACCAGGCTAAATAAATAAATAATAAAATAAATAAATAAATAATTATATCAGGTTATGACTCTTTAACGAATAAAATTTAAGCTCTTGACTAAAAAATAATTATTTTAATATAGTTACCGGTGTTTTAAAATATTTATATACTTAATGTAAACTGCGATGTTTGAAAACAAATTAGAAATGTGAGGTTATGTATATTCACTGCAACTCGATCATATTATGTATTGCCAAATAGGATCGCAATATTGTAAGAATGCACTCTAGTGGAGAAATAATGAAACACATCAAGCTATTATAATCAAAATTATAGGTTAATCATTTATATTTTGAATAAACAACTCAGTAAAATCACTGAATCTATTCGTTAATTTGCTATATTTAATGTATTTGTTGGAGAAAAATAATGGTCTAACCTGTTCAGAATATTAAAAAAGGAGCTCTCTTTATCACCAAAGCAGGAGCTGATAAAGAGAAATCGATAAAGACCGAGGTGAAACACGACTGTCATTGGTGTAAAACAGAATTCATTGAAACGTGATTGGTTATTGACAACCATTTGCGACGTGAGTTAAATAGTCATTAACATTATGGGGGCTCGTCTGGGGTATGAACCCAGGACAACCACGTTCTCCTACCAATTTCAGCACTACTACTTCTTCTTGGGTGCTCGTGGATCTTTTTTTTACTATGATACTTAAGTGATTCACAAAGACAAATGCTAAATACAATCCTTTGCCCGGGCCCATGAGAGGCAAAGATGGATCCATCTTTTGTATACTGTTTATGTAACATATATAAATTACTATGAAATATTAAATACATTCCAGTAATTTATAAAGTTTTGATCAAATTTTCATTTAGTATTTAATATTAGAGCTGGTAAGTATAAGTGAATGTCACATGTCCGTAACTCCACTAGGCTAAATAAAATATAATACTTTGAAGTGCTAAAGTGAAATTTCATAGAAATGACATGTAGCTGATTTAGAAATTGCATGCTATATGAATATAAGACTTATCTGGTAGCATTAGGATTTGTACCTGGCTCCAATATTCATTAAACGATTTACTAGGTTTTCGTATCTATTTCTTGCTCACAAAAATCAGTGAAATATTGAAGTATCATATATTAAGTACACTTTTAAAAGAAAACCTTCAGGCACAGTAAATCACATGTATGTGATGATCCTTAAAGATATATATTATTATAGAATCCGTACATGGAGCGAACTTCAAGAAAGTAGGTGTTGATATCCCAGATGATTGATATATGGTAATCATTACATTTCCACTGTCTTCCAGTTAACAGTAGCTCAGTACACACTGTGCAGTCCCACACAGTGTTACAGGGTGTAAATAAATAAAATTGAAGAAATTTAGCTACTTATAAATGAATTTATTGCAGTGAGACAATTTTAAATAAATACATGATCTCGCTTAAAACATATCAAAGATATTATCTATCTTGAGTTATGGATTGTTAGTCTTAAGACTTTTAAAAGTTAATTCTGAACCACTGTTGAGGTCATGTAAAAAGCTTAAAATATAACAATTTTTACCCGAAATGCCTTTTTTATAAACAAAATTACCTATAATGCCACTGAAGAATAAACATTTAAACAAATGCACATGTTATCATAATGATATGAATAATTGTAATAATCTGAAATGTACACATATTATATTTAAATAAAGAGACGCCTGATGTCCGGTTCTGGCCCTCCCAATGTAGAGTCATCCGAAAGTCAAACTTGGCAAGATCCCGCGTGATCGACTATTCCGATTGAGGTTTTAAGCGGTTTCCCTCAAGTCCAATGAGCAAATGCTGGAATAGAACCCCAAAAGGTCCACTTCCGACTTCACTCTGCTAATTAACTTCACTTTTTAATTAAACAATATAAACCAGGGCTAATGTATTTTACAGGAACCCGGGGTTCTACCTATTACGTAGGACCAAAATGGATAGCTCACCGCCAACACTTAACTGATGGCCGCAGAGCTATCTATATATCTATCTATGTATACATCTATCTATCTATCTATACATCTATGTATACATCTATCTATACATCTATCTATCTATACATCTATCTATACGTCTATCTATCTATACATCTATGTATTCATCTATCTGTACATCTATAGATCTATCTATACATCTATGTATTCATCTATCTATAGATAGATCTATGTATCATCCATCTATCATATCTATACCTGAAATGCTAGTCGTACTCAACAAATTAAAATTCATTTAAATAGTAAAGGCATTTTAGAATTTTTATTCCATCCTCAGCAGCTGAATAAATTCCCACCCAATTTTCTGAGAATTGAACAAGAAGTTCTGAAAGACCTTAATTATTTCAATGAATTTTAATTTGTTAAATACGACTGGTATTTCATTTAGAAAGTTTAATATTTTAACTTTATGCATAGTCTTAGTCTTATAAGGGAATTACGTAAATTTTCATATCGAAACCAACCTTCAAATAGTCAAAAACTAGGAGTCCTTTAAGGGTCGCGGTTCAAACTTGACTGTACTGCACAAATAACCATGAAAAAATTAGGAATCGGGAGGAATCGAATTGTGACAACACCCAGCACTTAGCCCCGATATTGCTATGAGATTTTCATCGATACATGTCTCATTTCATCCATTTCTTACATGAAATTTCGAAAAGTTGAACATATGAAAGCGTCTGAAAGAATTCTTCACATGAAAAACCAGACTGGCACTTTCGCAGGATAATTAACCTCGCTGAAAGTTGACTCAAGATTATAGAATCCCACATCGGCCGCGGTGGACTAGTGGATTTGCTTCTCTCCTCTAATTCCGATGATTGCAGCTTCAAACACCGACAGGTGTCTATGGATGTTTTAGGACGGCAAAATCCAAGGAGGAAGTCCTCCGGGAGGGACTTTAAGCCGTGAGTCCCGAGTCTGAAGTTTTTTAGGCTGGTAAAAGATCCTTAAGCCTGAATAAAGAGGCCTCTAAGCAAAATTCGGACATCAACATCCTAGTTAATACCTTAGTTGCCTGTTAGATGTCTCATTGGGTCGGTGTGTTGACCGCATGCCATTCATGACATCTGCGAGCAAATAAAGTAACTAAAAATTAATTTGGTCTAGTAACTCCTTATAAAGGAGAGGCTATGGCTCAACAATGGGCTACGTCATTATAGATAGCTAGATTGTGCACCAGATTCCTTAATTTATTTGCAAACCTCTCTGCAGATTATATTTTGAGAAGGCATATGGTAGCATATGATAGCGATTCGTCAGCTTGGCAGCCCCCTAAGTGTTTTTAGGTAGGAGTAGGCTACGTTCCTCAACAAGGTTTCACCTTCTCCCTTCTCTGCTTCATGTCTCACAAAACACACTTTTTACTAAACAAAAATAAAAAACATACTCATTCTATAATGTTCTCTGTAAACAATGCAAGAATACATAATCTACGTAAAGTGGTGAGTAAATTTAAAATAGACCACATATTTGTCATATCCGCCCAGTGCGGAACTCGAAACATGTAAAGTGCAGTGGATAGCATTAGAATACACACACAACACACAGATGTATTTATAATAATTAGGAGAGATTAATTAGTTCAGTGTTTGGGAGGAGGAAGGGATTGAAGGAGCGAGGGATATTCTTTACACCAACAAGGAACTATAAATCATTGCATATCAAAACCTACTCTTTAAATTTCTCCCAGAGAAGCGTTGTGATGAACCAAGGCTGTGTTTAAAAATATTTGCTGTATTTAACTGCAAGGCACAGGAATAGAAGCCAGAATCCAGTAATAGCAACTCACTTTACGGAACGGATGGACTCCCTCCTTGGGTATGTGCGGAGTTGAGTTAGGCGGGACTCTGCGCGGACATCAGGTAGTGAGGGTTATCCAATCTCCCAATTCCGGAGTTACATTACTTACCTATAATTTAATTCAGAGATTTAGCGTTGGATTTTATTGCCTTGGAGTTAAAAACGGCAGATGTTGTTTGGGACACGGCCTTGCTATAGTCGACTCAGTCATTTAGTTTACAGGCGCTTTGCTTTGTGGTTTCCTATATATATTTTGCACGCATACGTATTTAGCATAACAAGCAGCGTTGTCACGTTTTATTCACTGACACAAACAAACTAGGCTTATATTACAATAATACTGCAAAATACAGAAGTTGCAACGCTGTTAAGATAATTATATCCACGTGGAAACGCCTTTTAAAAATGCCAAGACATTATTGGCAGAGAACTATTTTCAGTTTTTGGGTGATTGGAGCGGCGTCTTAGAAGCCTCTAACAACAACTTTCCGGGTCTGCCTAGCAGTAACAATGTATTTGTAAACCAGAGGGCCTATAATGCCGCCTGTAAACTAAATTACTTAGCTAACATGACAACGCTTATCTGGAAGAAATTTCTATGTACGAGTATGTTTCGGCATTGAATGGTTAATAGTTTCCTTGTCATTTAATTTCATTCCGAAGAGTATTTTCAATATATGAAACATGTTAACAACATTGAGTAAAAGTGCATGGTCGTCCAAGAGTCAACCAAAAAGAAACTGTTTTGGAATGATTTGCATTTTTTTATAATCGTCTTCGCATTCCGGTATTGTACTTCTCTTTATTTGAAATGGAAACAAAAGAAGGGATCTCCCATCTAATGAGAAATGATAAAACACAAAGCCATTCAATGGAAACAGACATTGTAAGCTTCGAATTGTAAATCTGCAACCTCATGACTCGTGTGTGAATATGGGAATACGACAAAGTAGAAGCTCTTAAGAAAAATAAAAAAAAATGCTTCCTTTAGAATGAATGATGCATGGAACATAGCAAAAGGGGCTTGAACTTTAGTAGCGAGCGAATTTATCTTGCAGATCACAGAATCTCCTGATGCAAAGGAAGTGACAGTACAAGAGAACACAAATCCATGAGATTGTGGGCGTACATTTATAAATTCTTTTTTTGAAGAAAAAAGAAATCTCCTTTTGCACAAACTAATGTCTTATATATATCTAGTACTATACGTATGCAAAGCAAGAGCTGCTATTCTGTCGTAAACACGTATTGTCATTTGTCAATGCATTCCTCTCCATGTTGTCTGTGTCCATTTAGCTCCTACTACTTAAGATTTGGAGTCAGGTTAAAGAGACGTATGAATAGGATGCTATATAATGTAGGAGATATATTTTTTTAAAACAGTAACTCCTGTTACGTATCCTATTTTCTTATTGTCAGCGTGTTCCTGCTACAAGATACAAGTACGTGAGCTGATCCTGTTCGATGCACAGCGCCATTTTATATTTCTACATATTTTTTTAAATATATTTTACTAAAATAACCAAATATATCGAAAACCACTAACTTTATATTTCTAGGATGTTTCATTTCATTTAATATGGGAGATGATTTAAAAATATATATACCGACATGTAACAACAATATTAATAATAATGTAATAATAAAATATTAAATAATATAATAATAAAATAATGGTCTCGCGCCGTAGCCGAGCGGTTAAGGTAGGAAGCCTTGGCGCAGAGCTACGGGACTTGCGCTGGTTCGAGTCTCCATGGAGGAAGAAATTTTCTCATGGTATTTCGGCCAGTATGGGACCGGTGCCCACCCAGCATCGTGAGGCAATTGGGTAGCTACAATAAGTAGCGGCTCCAGGTTGAGGAACCAGCTATAACGGCTGGGGGACTCGACATGCTAATCCACATGTCACCCCTACACTGGCTGTTGATCATCTACCTCTGTGATTGACACATGTGGATGTGAAGGGCCAGCAGCCGGCTGATAAAAGGGCAACCGCTGAAAAGTGGAAAGACCCTCAATCGCAATCGGAATAAAATAATGAAGTAATATAAAATAACATAATGAAATAATACGTATAATATAAAATAATAATATAATAATAATAATAATAAAACAATATAATCATGATTTATTTTATCTGGCAGACTTAAGGCTATGAGTCCTTCTCTTTCATTCAACCAGGGAATAGTAAAATTATACAAAAATTACATACATATTACTATTTATAATATTATTTAAACATAGAGTAAATAGACTATGGTGATGTGGTGTTATCTGATGCTAGTTAATACCAGCAAAACATGGAATATAATACATTTAATTAATATAGAATAAAATAAAGGTAGTAAAGCCTCCTAGATGAATATAGTTTATACAAAATTCTGTATATAGTTGTTATGCAGTAATGTTTTCATTTCGTCGAACTTAAGATATTTAATTTGGATTTAAGTAATGTTAATGACAGCCAGTCCCTGACATGACTGGGAAGTGAGTTCCACGCTCAAGTCATAGATATTGTGTAAGATTCAGAGTATAAACGTGTCCTGTGTTGTGGTGTCAAAAGTAATGAAGAGTCTTGTGATCTTGTTCCTAAATTGTGATGAGCCATGGGTCCTAAGTCGAAGATTTTATAGATCGTATAGACCTCAAATATAAACGAGAGCATCTGAACAAAATTTGATCAACCCTTCCCGTCAAAGTAATACCTAAATCGCCTATTAGATGTCTTTCTTAGGCCATAAGCTAATCAGTTTCCACTCGCTGACAGCTGTATGGAAATAAAGTAACAAAATTATCTACATTAAGTGGTTGAGATAAGTTATAATAAAACGATCACCCGATAAAAAGAATTATGAAAAATTAAATTCTCACCCCGATAAAGAGCACACTTGCCCAATGCGATGTGAGGCAAGCAGGTGGCTGGTAGGCAAAGGGCCTTCTAGTCTTCTTACGCCATGGAGAGAAAGTACTGGTCATAAGAAATCTATAAATTCCTTAATACCAACGTACACTTTTTTGTGTTCATCATCATCATGAACAAATTCGTTTTAGGCCATGTGGCCTGTACGGTAAACCTAGCGAAGATGGTCTTGATCTTTCCACCGATGTTTTGGTCTCTCCTTGGTCCCTATGTCCAGTTTGGGGTATATTGGAATGCCAATTTTGGAAGTCTATTTCTTGCCATTCTGCTCAGATGATTTTTTCCATTCTTGTTGGTATCTTTGTATATCTTCATTTAAACTTGTTACTCCAAGTGTTAAATATAGCAAAAATGTCATCTACATACCCTAACCAAACACTAGAAAAACATTCCAGTTCGTTTTTAGAATCCTTTAAAAAAAACAACTCATAAAACAAAGTGTATAACTGATAGAACTGTTACGGATTGAATATATAAAGAATTCGGTTGTATGTTAAAATTTCTGCAATTGGCGATTCAGCAGTGTATTCCAGAGGTGTGAGATTCACAGTCATGGGGTGACACTTGAACCTGAAGAAGGGCGTGCAATCAGATTTCCCAGGAGGTTACATATAATTATATTGTAGCTTTTAATCTTATCCTTCGAAACACGATTAACATTGTAAGGTAACATCTGCATCTTACACTCTAATGAGCTACAACACATTATCTTTGTACTTTCCGCAATTATCATAAGTAATGCCACGAGTGATTTCCAAATTATCGATAAATTCACGACTCACGAAGTGAGGAGTGAATTTATCTAGAGAATTTGGAAATCAAGAGTGGCATTTGTTAGGACTATTTAACGAATAAAATAAAGCTGTTTACTCACAAATCATTATTTAACTACAGTTATTTAAAAATATTTTATATTTAAAGTAAACGGTGATGTTTGAAAACTAATGAGAAACGATAGGTAGCCTACGCTTCTACTGCTTCTTTTGTTTATCACTGCAACCAGATCATACTATTTATTCTTTCTCTATGCTATTATTGCCAAAGAACGCAATATTGTAAGAATGCTCTCTAGTGGAGAAAAAATGAAACACATCAATCTGTATATTAATTCATTTTTGATGTCGTATACATTTAAGAAAGTGCAAACAGTGGTTTCTTTTTTTGGTGGTATAATCAATTGCTACAAATGTTGACATGTAAGCACTATTATATACAATCTGGTAGCCTATTTGTTATAGGCTCAGTCACTGCAAAATAACGGTCAGACCTGTTCAGAATATTAAAAGGAGGAGCTTTGCTTAATATATGATAATCCTAACGTTGATAATTATTTCGTGAAACACGTCTCTGATTGGTTGTAATACAGAAATCATTGAAACGTGATTGGTCATTGACTCCCATTTGGGGCATGAGTTAAATAGTCACTATTATCCATAGACCTATTTTTTTTTCGCATCTAGCCTATTCCGAACGACTGTTGATGGTGGTTGAAACCATTAGGAGGAATTTACTTGATTTTTTAGCATTAAAACATTTTTTTTCAATAAATAAAATTATATCAAATAATTAAAAAAAATGAGAAAACAAAATAATATTTTTGGAAAGTCGTTTTTATTATAGAAATAATGGATTTAGCTTTTTCTATTGATAATATTTTTGCATCTGTTGCATTATCTGATAATTTTATATTATTTTTTTGGGTGTATGTATAGGAACTTTTTCTATTAGATAGGTTTTACAATTTTTTGTTCGATTAATGGAAAAATTTCCAGAATTAAAACATTGTACTTTTTTGTCATCATTATTCTGATATTCATTTTTAAATTTATTCCGAATGAACGTTATTCTTGTCCCGTGTTCTTTAAAAAAAAATAAATAAATATTAAACTGAAAATATATTCTCGTAAAACTGTTATTCTCCCAGTTATGTTATGAGTGCGAAACATGTACTCTTACTTTAAGGGAGGAGATAGCAGATTACGAATATTTGAGAATAAAGTTCTTAGGCTGCGGTGGACTAGTCGTTATGCTCCTGCCTCTGATCCCGAAGGTCGCGGGTTCAAACCCGGCCGGGGTCGATGGATCTTTTAGGATGGAAAAATCCAAGGAGCAATAAAATCATTCAAGTCTCTTAGACTGCAATGAGCACGACATGTAGCTCGAATGGGGAATGAAAGAAATACACGGAGACTTCTTATAGGAAAACCAGGGGAAAACGCCCAGTTCGTAGACCAAGAATGAGGTGGGAGAATGACATTAACCATCATTTAAGGAAACTTGTAAAATTTTAGAATATTTTCCAGAACTGTTTGAGTTTTGAACAGGATAAGGGGTGATGACGCAAGGTTGAATACGTCGCCATGGCAACAGAGACCCACAGTTCTCAGCTGCTGAATGGTTACAATTCCAGATATCCATCAATTCAACTGTAGTATAGTTTAAGATCAGTAATAGTGTGTGTTATTGATGATATCTATTTCTTATTTTGCAAGTACTGGAGATGTATTACCTGTCATCATTTAGACGTTTTGATGGATGGATCGAAGTGACGCATTTTATTCTACGGTTGTTTTTATTACTTTGTACGTCACGTGATCTGCTCCCATGGGACGACGAGGGAGGAGGTCATAACCAACATAAGAGAGGTCAATATTTGACCTAATAGATTTGAATAACATCATGCTCAATGCAACAATACCAGCTTCGGAACATTTGTCAGCAAGTTAAAAATGACAGACAGTACAAGTCTTTTTATATTATTGTAGACCTCCCACCGTGCGTTCCTGGCTTCGAAACCCAACACATCCTAGCGGTTATAATATTTGTATAAACATTTATTTACAATTATTTATTCTGTGATATGATCTTATGTAAATTTGCTGTACGTAATATATTTTTCTGGTTGAGTGGAGAAGAAGGCTTTATGTCTTTAACTCTGCCAATTTAAATAAATTATTTTTGTTTATTACGACTGAGCCCATTTAGCACTATGTGTTACCTTTGCATCCTTATTTCCTTCAATTTTTGGGCTATATATTTTCTTTCTCTCTTCTGTCCATATTGTTCCAGTTTTTTTTTTTTTTTTTTTTTTTTGGTTTGTCCTCTTGGTCAACTTAACATTTCTTCTTACTCACTTCCTGGTTTAGGCATTAGTTGCCTGTTCAGTCTTCACTTAACTTAATTCTAAAGATATTTCTGTTTAGAATATCTTCTTGAATAATTCCTGCCAATTTTAAGTACTCTTGAACTTCACCAATTCATTTCATAGTATCCACTGATGTTTTACTTCAATTTTCGTAGATTTCCGTTGTTTATTTTCAATATCCAATCGACAGAAATTACGTTTTTACAAGCAGTTACGGGATGTACAAGACGAGATCATGTAAGGAATGAAACTATAAGAGAAGAGTTAAGAGTAATGCCAATTACACATCAAATCTGTAATTACAAGAAACGATGGACTGAACACCTTTAATGAATGGATAACAACAGATTTCCGAAGCAGGCTTGGATGTACAAGCCACGAGGGAGAAGAGATCCTGGCAGACTAAGAAAGCGATGGAGTATTGAGCCGAAACAGGCCATGGAGCCTATACTGTGAAGATGATGATGATATTTTGAGTTCATTCGTTTAATGTATAATGCTGTTGTGTTATTATTTAATTGTAATATTAATGTGTTTTCTTTATGTAATTGTAATGTTAATGTTTTTTTTAGTGTATAATGCTATTGTGTTATTACCTAATTGTAATATTATTGTGTTTTCTTTATGTAATTGTAATGTTAATGTTTTTAGTGTATAATGCTATTGTGTTATTATTTAATTGCAATATTATTATTGTGTTTTCTTTATGTAATTGTAATGTTATTGCTATTGTGTTATTTTAGTGTATAATGCTATTGTGTTATTATTTAATTGTAATATTATTATTGTGTTTTCTTTATGTAATTGTAATGTTATTGCTATTGTGTTATTACTTAATTGTAATATTATTGTGTTTTCTTTATGTAATTGTAATGTTAATGTTTTTAGTGTATAATGCTATTGTGTTATTATTTAATTGTAATATTTTTATTGTGTTTTCTTTATGTAATTGTAATGTTATTGCTGTTTTTGTTTATTTTTCTTTACACTAGTACCAATTATTACTTTATTGTAACGGACTGTCAACAGCACGTACGGCTTACTGCCCGTGCGACCCATATTTGTAAATAATATTGTAAATATCTTACGTTTTTGTCTAATAAAGTCCTACTACTACTAATTATTTTTATTATTAATATTCTTATTCCATTCTCGTTTTACAAAATTGATATTTTGTATAGTGTGTAATGCACTCAAATGTAGGTTTTCACAATAGGGTTTCAGTCGGTTTTCATAGTTCTAAAAAAAATCCGTAATCAGTATTGAAAGACAAACATGATGTTGGGGTTGCGGAATAGGATGCGAACAGAGAAATCTCATTTTCGTTAATTGGATTGACGCCCTCTCTGCATGAAGTGACTTAGTTTTTATCGCCATCATCATCATAGTACATTCACGAATTTAGGTCATTTGTTGACCTGTTTCGGCCTCAAGAGAAACACCATCCAGAAGTCCAGAAGTCTTTTGAGTGGACATCCTGGTCTCATTCTTCCTGCAGGTTTATATCTTAACATTTTGTTTGGGTATCCTGTGATCTTCCATTCGATGAACACGTTGCATCCATCTTGACTTATATTCAGAAATTATGATTTCTAAAGGTTCCTTGTGTAATTCTTCTAAGATGTCTTCATTTTTTTTGTCATCTAGTAGTGTGTCTCCTGCAGTCCTCCGAAGGTATCTCATTTGAGCAGATCTAAGTCTCTGTATATCCTTCTGTATCAACGTCCATACTTCGCTACCATACAAGAGAGTTAGAAGAGCCAATGTTTTGTACACTTTTAGTCTTGAATATTTTTGGACTAACTGTGGCTTGAAGATAGAATTTATTAACCCTAAAATTCTTAACAATTTAGATATTTTTGCATTTACTTTTTTTTATTCTTCATATGAGATATTGCATCCTAGATATGTAAAATTATTCTCCTGCTCCAAGATTTTGTCAAATACAATATTTCTTCTGACAGGATCTATACCTTGAAGTGCCATAATTTTTGTTTTCTCTGTAGATATCTTCAATCCATTTTCTTCTGTAATTTTGTGAAGTTCATACAGACCTTTGTGCAGATTATCTTCTGAAATTGCAATTATTATTTGGTCATTTGCAATCAATAGGGTGTTTAATTTTGTATTTTGTGATGTTCTTATTCCAAATTTATATTTCTTGTTCCAGCAACATATTACTTCGTTGATATGAATCGCAAAAAGTGTTGGATTTAGTTTTTATATTTTGCAATATTCTGAAATTACTTAAGAAAATATTATACAAATATGCTACATTTTCATGTTTTTCTTTTCAGGTTACCGAACATCATTTCTGCTGCTTTCTTCAAAATGGTAAGTGTAAAAATTTAATGTTTAATTTTCTCATTTGAAATTGTATCAGCTTAATTAATTTCTATAAATTTATTGTCGTAATTACATCTAATATAGACTTCAGATTTTAAATTTGAGGGAATTTCATATCTTTAATTCGAAATATGTATTTTGTATGCGAATTTCATTCGGATAATATATCTATTATTAGTCTACCTAAATAATTATATTTTCCAATTCTACAGCGGTCATTGTAATCGTCTTGCACCATGATTCTTTCCATCGGAATTATTACTGGACCGCATTAACTTTTTAGCCGGAGAGGTGAAGCAACGGCGCTAGTGATGAAGATGAGGAAAATATCTCCTTTTACTGTTGATACAAGCGAATAACTGGGCAAGTGGTATAATCGGTGGCAAAATATAGTGGTAGACCTATTTGAAATAGGAGATGAAGTTAATGAAAAATCATCGGAGTTTGTATGCCTACGACTTTCTGGATAATGTGACACAGAGAAATTAATTCAGCACTGAATTTCAACTACAGTCTGGCAGACTTAAATGTGTATATACTGTGAATACAAGGTCTAAATTTGGCACTTCATATTGTCACAACTTACTATACACGACTGACTGATAATAAACACTGTCACTGCAAACTGAGACAAGGGTCTACTACCTCCAACCCCTACTCACCCTTACAACATTCTTTTAGTTCGCAGTTTTTCCGCATTTGAAGTTAACGTTCTCGAGTAATAAGTAGTATATCTAATTCATAAGTCTGATACCGTGTCTTTGTTTTAGATGTTCATACTGTAACCTTTAAGAGGTCATTGGGGTGATAGCAGGTTAAGTCGACATCCATTTTAGACATCTGTCAACCGATTTTTCAGTATTGCGTGACGGCTACCTTTAATCTCAGAACATACATTTAGTACTCATTCCATTCAGAGATAGAATCAACACCAGGGCCATGATCCCGCGAGAAGATTTAGGTCAGTTAAAATTTTCTGATCCCATCGGGACTCGAACCATTTACCCTCCGGCTTGCAGCGTAATGCACTATGTTTTAGAATTTCCATTTTATTCATATGGTGAACTGTTTTATTGAATCTGATAGTTAGATAAATGTTACACTTTATAGAGCATTCGGATCAGAAGGAAATATCTCTGGAACGAGTGAGACCGGGCCGAACTCCACAGAAGACAACAGCCATACCTATAATTTCTAGCTGATAGAGCCTGTATATACAGTAAAACTTGCTCAAATCGGAATCGCATTTGACCAATTTTTTCCACATTGGACAAAATTCCGCATTGTAAAAAAACTAAAACTTATTAATAATCTTAGATTATAGAGTACCGTATATTTCTTTATACGTACCTTGGATTAAATGTAGTTCCGCTGCCGTTGAAAAGTGAAGTACAGTATGTACGAGCGACTTCGACGGTAACGCGCGAAATAAGTCCCGTTTCGTCAGCGTTAAAAATGTCTCTTAGGCACGTATCCTGGAATTCAAGTATACAGTTTCGGTTTTCCCTCACTAACTACACTTTCGTCCACATTCTTTGATTCCCCGAAAATTCCATCCCACACTACATTGTGTCGTGTTTTAAAACTGTTCAGCCAACCTGAAGATTCCTTGAAATCATTCCCTTAGGGATTTTACAAGAGCTAGAGCTTGACTTTGGAGCATCGGTCCGGAAATGTTTGGAGATTTATCTTCAATCACTTTCACTTTTTTACTTAATAACAATGATACATACGTTTCATTCATCTTTATTCCGTAAATTCAGAACGCTACATGTGAAAGATCGGTCTCAGAACTTAACTAATTTAAGATTTTACAGCGCAATTATCATTTTGCAATAGAGGTATGTGTTTTGCATAACGGGTGTGCAATGATGCCGAATCTATACAGGTACAATCTATACAGTAAAAGCTCATTATTCGGGGGGGGGGTATGTTCCGCAAATATGCCGCGAATATGGAATGGTCATTTGTATGAATATAAGGGGATACGTTCCAAGGTTACAGAATAAAATAAAAATGATCAAAATAAAATAAATTAATGAGAGATTTTGAACAATTTATATTGATTATTACCGTTAGGTTTAGGCAAAGACTTGAAGAACTTGTTAATTTTTTTCCTGTTTTTGCAGCTTCTATAAGGTTTTTCAATTAAGATTGATATTCAACTGTGAATTCTTCGATATATATTCCTTATTTTGTCTTCGGATTTCTTGATTCATTAACATTGAAACAGCGTGATATAAAAGCAAACTACTCGCTAATGCGTATAAACGGTCAGGCATTTTTAATTTTACTTTAAGCGGCAACACTGTTTTTTTTTTTTCTCTTCGGTACTAATTATTTTTCTTTCCTCTTACTCGACATTATAAACTGGGAACAAAACACAAGAGACACGTGTAATTCAATCAAAATTATTGCAACGAACAAGTTGAAACAATAATGTACCAATCGTGGCGATGGAGGCATGTGAAATACAACAGCTTTTAACAATAAACTTTAGGGTCACTGACAATTAGGTTTGTTTTGTGTTGATATTTATTTGTCCATTTTGTTTGAATCACTATTTGTAAAAACAGTCTTGGCACCTGCCTTCAGTTAAAAAAAACTTCTGATGGTTAATAAATATATTTATACCTTTCTGCTTTATAATTTTTTTCATGAATTGTGTAGAAATATCCTTCTGTTTCGGTGTTGGACGGATTCCGTTGTATGCAAAATAAATACACGTAAAATAACTATTATTTCGCCGGGACCAAAACATTTGTTCACATTGGACAGACTTCCACATTATTCACGTTATGGATTAAACAATTTCTACTGTAGTTAACACTGATGTCTCTAATATTTACATCTGTCAAAAAGAAAGTGACAGAACTTTTAAACATAGAATGTATTCAAAGTTCAAGATCGAATTTCGGTGCTCTTGCACGAATGGATGTGCCTGTAGGTGCGCAGTTGAATTTCTCGTAGTTTCTGAACTACTATGTTTAAGGAGTCTTTCAATGCCTACCTCTCGTAGAGCAGCGGTAAAGCGTTCGCCTAATGATTTCAAGATTGTGAGTTCGATTGACATGCTGATATTTTCATTTTTATTTTGTTATCGTTCTTTAGTGATACAACATAACATAGTTATTAGTTTTAGAACAATACAACTGCATAATACTAGTATTAGTTTTTTTTTGTCAGCAGACCTCGGATTTTAGGTAAGAACATATTTTCTTCCTGAAGAGGTAACTTAAAATGAAGTTATGTTTCAATATTCCATATATTTTGACACTATAGGGCCAATATTTTTGATAATACAAATATATGAAACATCATCATCTTCAAGATATGGGCATGTTGGCGCGTTCCGCTTCCCGCTGTACAATATGCTACAAGTCGTCTTTCCAACATCGTTTTGGTCTTCCTACATTTATTTGGCCTTGAAGTTTATAAGAAAATGTGTTTTGATAAACGGTTATTTGGAATTTTTTGTACATGTTTAAACCATTTATATTTATTTCTGTATATTCTCTCGTTTATATTATATGGACCTACTTGTAATAATATATGAATGTATATGAAATACGTAAATACAATTTCATTAAGTTGTCTCTTAAGAAACAAAATACTTTTCGCCTAAAGTTCTAATTCGAATTATATTATACTATCTTGTGACGAAAAAAAATTAAAAGATTCTGAATTTAAGACGTTGACATCTAAATTACGGTATCCTTTCAAATATGCTCTACCATATTTAATTTGTACGGCACTAATGCAATTCAGAGCATTAAGATTAACAAGCTAATGTCCTTCGTCATAGCCGAGCGATTTACGCGCCAAGCTTTCGTGCAGAGCTATGGGCCTTGCACTGATTCGAGTCTCCAAGAGGGAAGACATTTTCTCGTGGAATTTCCTCCAGTGTGGAATCGGTGTCCACCCAGCATCGTGAGGAAAATGGATAGCTACAATAAGCAGCGACTCCAGGCTGAGATAACCTGTTATAACGGGTGGAGACCCGATATGCTGACCACATATCACCGGTGTACTGGGTGGATGATCATCCTCCTCTGTGATTAATTCATGTGAATTTATGGGCAGAAACGGGCTGGTAGGACAAGGGTCTTCAGACCCGTCGCGGTATGGAGTTCATAAGAACGAAGTAATAACATTTTCAAATGAGGCCTCTGGAAACAGATGTACTAATCCCCTTTGATTTGTAGATATCCAAGCTGTAGTTTTTAGCACAAATATGAGGTAAAAACAAATATTCTACTGCTGTCTACGCAATACCAGATAAAGCTAAAATAAAGATCAGACGTTGAAACTCCACGTTGTGGTGAGTCATAAAGCTGAATTTGGGTAGGGTCCTAGATTGTGGTAACCATCTAAAACTGGATTTGGGTTGTTAATCCTGTTGTGGTAATCGAAACAGACAGACTTTGAAATGCATACGGACATAAAAATATGGTGGGTGGGTGGGTGGATGGATAGATAGAAATATAGATTGATAAGTATATAGAATGGATGGGTAGATAATTCTAACAGAAAATTAGATGAAAGAATACATTTATGGATCAATGGAGAGATAACACTAAGCAACAAAAAATAAACTTTTTTTTTTTTGTCTCAGAAATTAAAATACGTGATTTTGATAGAATTTTTTCTCCTGAATTCAAATATGATACCGTTTTTTCTCCATCACGCAAGGTTTCCGAGAGACATGCAATTTATATTTTCAAACATTTCAATTCAATATTTTCTACATTCGTAACTACACAATATTCGAACCTTCGGACTCACCTAGAAAGTAAGAAATGACGATTTTCTGTTATATTTCGCTTGTGGAGCATCCCTCTTGATGGTCCAACAATAATCGCCCAGCATATTAGGATTCCATTTGCCTTAATATCTCTTTTCCATAGCTGAAATCTCCTGAGTTAGCTCATTTGATTTTATTTTACAATGGACAAATGGACGAAAAAACGTTTATTAAAAATAATTATTTAAATCCATTGATTGAAATTGAAATAAAAACTGTGGGTTATGGAGAAATTCAGAATACATATTTGAAAACACGATATAAAACTACATTAAGTAAAACTATTGATACTCATGAGACAAAAATCATGTTGACCAGTGTAATCAAATATATATATATATATATATATATATATTCTTAGTCAACAATTAGAAACATTTGGGATTAAAGATATTACAAATCTTCACTTGTAAATTTTAATTGTTGTTTTCTAGACTTTTCTGTTAAGCGTGCTATAACGCACAGAAGCATTTATCTCTACTTTATATCTTAATTATTGCAGTATTATATATTCATGTATAAGACATCTTTTTTTAGATTATTTTAAAGAAATGTATCTTATATTAAAATTATTTAATAATATAATTCTCTTCTTTAATATTTTCATATTGAGCTAAACGTTCTCATTTACAGAATGGAGGATTGGTTGGTGTCCAAAATATTTGCATTATTTATATAAAATCATATTGGCTAACCAGCCTATCGAACCTCACAGGAGTAGTTGAAATGAAATTCGATGAAATGGATGACACTGAATAAGTGATGAAATGAATTAATTTATGCAGAGGAAAACAGGAGAAAAACTCCCCATTTGTCCCGACTCCGATTCGTCCTTCAATAACCAGGTATAAGGTGACCGAGATAAGATTACGAATCCCACTTTTGCCACGGAACAATCCCAATATTTCACATAAAGATCCTATACCTCGCGCACTCCAAACGGCGTGTCCGTCACGTCATTGTTGTACTTGAGAAAACGAGAGGTGAATCGGTACTGTTAACTGACTTAAAAATACAAACTCACCTGTTATTACTGAAGAGGCATATCAAATGTGAATTTATACTTGGAAGTTATTTTAATGTAAACTAAACTTATAGCTGACAGCAACATCACAGGAACTATCTCAATTCCGAAAGCGAAATTGCGGATGTTTCTTCTTAAAAGAAAGTAGCGGGGAAATTATGAATATTAACGTATAAAAATCATTGCATTTCGGAATGGTATGCTATTTTAATCTGAGAAAGGTAATACTGAATGCTTTCTCACACTAAAAATTTAAAATACGAACATTTGCCCTCACAGAAACTATTCATGATACAAAATTATAATTAGTAAAAAAATCACTTAATTTCAGAATGGAATAGCGTATACTCTTTTCATATCTGAAAACTATCAAACATTGTTACGTATTTTATGTTAAATTATTTCAATCACGAACATTGCCTACTCAGGATCTATTTCTGATCATCAGAGGAACTTTACCTCCGGTTTTTCTACAAGACAGTTCCATGCTGCTCTTTTATTCGCATTTGTGCCACATGTCCTACCCATCGAAGAATAAGAGTGTTAACTGTTGCCACATATGATTTTACATACAAAATAATTTAGCTCGTGTTATGTAGTTTTCTCCAGTTACCTGTTTGTTCATATGTCTTTGGTCCAAATATGTCCCTAAGAACTTTATTCTCAAATAATCGTAATGTTCCCTCCTCGCTCAAAGTAAGAGATCATATTTCCCCCACATATAACTTCAAAAGTAACCAGATGTCTTAGTTTAACGGTTTTGTGAGAGCCATTGGGATGAGAAGAGTCCCCGTAATGCATAATGGCATGCGTTTCCAGAGTTGAGCATGATTTGTTTTTAAATCTGTACCTCATTTCTATTTGAAATAATTGTCCCAAGTTATTTGAATTCTTCCCTTCTACCTCCCTCAATGTAAGAGACCATGTTTCCATGTTTCTCATACTACAACTTCTAAAATAACCATCGTTATCAGCATCAAGGATTAGACCTGCTGGTCTGTTCCGATCTCATGTTAGAATTGGTCTGTTCATCTTTAACTGGGTCTTCCAACATTTCTTCATCCTAGTAGTTTGTAATGAAAAATCTGTTTCGGAATTCTATTGTTATCCATTCTATTGATGTATCTCTGTATTGTGCAATTCTATCTAACTGTTTGAATATAAGTAGTAATCTTCGTGGATTTTCGTTTCGTTTTCGATATGTTATTGTATAGCCAGCCACACTCCTCAGAAACCTCATTTCTGACGTTCCTTTTTTTCGTTCCTGGTAAGACCCAGTGTTCCGAAGATCATCCTTTTCCTTTATTCTTGGAAATATACAAGGCTACTAACCCAGCCCAACGCTTATAGAGGGCAAGTGCTGTAACTAGATGCAGTTGGGTAACTCTTGATAGACGGGGGTGAACACTAATTACTAGTGACAAAGTTCTGTCAAGGACCCAGTCTCTCGAGGTATAACGAGAGCCTCTGCCCAGGGATACAGGCGAAGACCTCAACTGATAGTACAACTACGCGGAAGACGCACCTATTCTATAAGGGACAAATATGAAGACCCATCTCTGGAGTTTTTTTTTGTAAGCCTATGTTTTCCCTTTACAGAGATTTAGGCGCTCTCCCCCTACAGGGAAGAATTTGAACCATACTAATTTAGTTACACTTGTTTTCGTATAGATGTCATATTTGAGAGGTCCGTGGTCAGCGTTCCGCCTCATACTGACATCTAGGAAACCAAGATAGTACTAGGACGGGAAACTTCGGTAAATTTTGCTTAGAGGCTTAAGGATTTTTTACGAGCCTGAAAATCTTCAGACTCGGGACCCATGGCTTAAAGTCCCTCCCGGAGGCCTTGCTCCTTGGATTTTCCGTCCTAAAAAAATCCATCGACCCCGGCCGGGTTTGAACCGCAACCTTCGGGACCAGAGGCAAGGAGCATAACCACTAGTCCACCGCGGCCGATACAAGGAGAAAATTCTCAACGGTCAGCAGAGCGGGGTTAATACAGCAGACGAGTTGATATAGAGTCGTAGATGGCAGCCCCATCTTACCCTGCGAGACGCCAATAACGTCTTCAGGGGACATTAATATTTACACTTTCAAGTCTCATGGTAGAAAATGCCGGCAGATTCAACCGTTGACAACCAAAGCAAGGAATAGGTATAAGGATTTAGGTATACCGAATTTCATGAAATACAGTAAAACTTGCTCAAAGCGGAATCGCATGGGACCAATTTGTTTCCACATTAAATAAAATTCCGCATTATAAAAAAACTAAAACTTATTAATAATATTAGATTATAGGGTACCGTATATGTCTTTATACGTACATTGGAAAAATTGTATTTTCGCTGCCGTTGAAAGGTGAAGTATTGTATGTACGAGCGACTTCGACAGTAACACGCGAAAAAAAAACAGTCCAGTTTCGTCAGCGTTAAAAGTGTCTTTTAGGCGCATATCCTGAAATTAAAGTATGCAGTTTCGGTTTCCGCTCACTTACTACACTTTCGTCCACATCCTTTGATTCCCCACAAATTTCATTCTACACTGCATTGTGTCGTATTTTAAAACTGTCCAGCCAACCTGTTGATGCCTTGAAATCGTTATTCCCTAGGGATTTAGCAACAGCTAGAGCTTGACTTTGGAGTGTCGGTCCAAAACTTAGGAGATTTATCTTAAATCACTTTCACTTTTTTCGTTTAATGACAATGATACATGCGTTTTGGCCATCTTTCTGTGAAAGATCAGTCTCAGATTTTACAGTGCAATGGTTATTTGTAAATACTATATTTCTCATAACGGGTATGCAGTGAGGCCGAAAGAAAATTTCAGGTACAGGTAGAATCTGTAATTCACCCGGCGGCAGGAATCATTCCTTATTGTTTTTT
The DNA here is from genome assembly GCA_030220185.1 of Diploptera punctata. Lineage (NCBI taxonomy): Eukaryota > Metazoa > Arthropoda > Insecta > Blattodea > Blaberidae > Diploptera > Diploptera punctata. The sequence goes on from JASPKZ010003791.1 coordinate 432,498, forward strand.
AGCCTAACAGGAATTCAATTAAGTGGAAACTAATTTATCTCGTCTTTCTACTTTATATTTTGTTATGAATTGCGTAGAAATTTGCTTGTGTTTCCGCATTGGACAGATTCCGTTTTATGAAAAATAAATACACGCAAAGTTACTATTATTTCGCCGGGACCAATAAATTTGTTCACATTAGATACATTTCCGCATTATTCACGTTCCAAATTAAACAAGTTTTACTGCATTTTAATCTTTTTTTTTTGAGTCTTGGGATGACGTCTCTTAATTCATAGTGAAATGCGTTTCCAGAGCTGAGCATATATTTTTTCAACCTGTACCTCATTTCTGTTTGAAATTATTATTCCTAATTATTTGAATTATTTCCTTAAAAATTTACTCAATTGCGTTATTCTAATTACAGATCATCATCAAGGATTAGACCTTAATGTCTGTTACGGTCTAATATTAGAATTCGTCTGCCCATCTTTTACTGGGTCTTCCTAAATTTATTCGTCCTAAAGGTCATTAATGAAGAGTCTGTTTCGGAATTCTATTGTTATCCATTCTACTGATGTGGTCCATTCATTCATTTCTGTATAGTGAAATTCTATCAAATAATTTGTATATATTTAGTTCTCTTCAATTCGTTTTCGTTCTGTTATTATATATCCAGCCACATCCTTAAAAACCATATTTCTGACGTTTCTATTCTACGTTCCTGATTTTTGTTAATAGGCTTACCCAGTATTCCGATCCATATAACCATTTCGGAGCTGCCATTGTTTTATAAAATTTTAAAAGTCTCTCATTTCTAGTTCCACAAAACTTTCTTTTAAGTGACTTAGATGCCTTTCTGTAAATGACACATTCATAATCTTACACTTAGTTGATAGAGGTGATTAGAAATTGTGAGAATATTATGATGGGATGTATCCCATGTCGTTATGCAGATTTTATAGAAGTAAGAAATATTTTAACATAGAGTTTACTGCTATTTTATAGCACGTGCTAGGTAAATATCAGATGCTTATGTTATAATCAATTTTATTTTCAAACAATGTGCCACTCAAAGTAGTATTTCTGGAATACAAGGCACTCCCGCTGATATGAAAGACATATGGGCCATATTGTAGTACCACGCTGGGCTTTCTCTCTCGCTCTCTGTGCACACATTCAAGTTATATTTAATAATTTCTCCAGTTACTTAGAAAACCACAATTCCATTTAGTCACATACTGACAACAGTTTCATTTATAAGCATAATATTTTATATATTTTGGGGGTTAACCCTTTTTTTTTAACCCTTTTTTACTACATTATATATATAAGTGGATGTTTTAAAAAGAGCCATTTACATGTTGAATCAATTAAGACTCTATTATAATCTCAAAGTCTCAACTTCAAAAACTAAAATTATGGCTTTTCAGGGCAAACTGCCAGTCAGAGCAAAAATAGTGATCAATAATGAAATAATAGAACAGATAGCAGACTTTAACCATCTTGGTACAGATATAACATATAGCTATGATTGGGTTATACATATAAATTAGTCCACCGCTGTGGTCTCGAGCTAGCGTGCTGCCTTGTCACGCAGCGGGCCCGGGTTCAATCCCCGGTCGGGGCAGTTTTTCTGGGTGAGGTTTTATCGGGGTTTTTCCTCACCTGTAAGACAAATGTCAGGAAAACTTTAAGGCCCAAACGGTCCCCGAAATCATATGGCCATCATCTTCATCATCAGCATCCTTCTCATTATCATCATCCTTCACCGGTGTGGAAAGCAACGGGAAGCTACCACACTTACACAATTCCCTAGTAAAGCTGCGAGCATAGCATGAAAATGCTATGATTGCAGTGAAGGACCTGCCTTCGGGCAGAATTACTATGGATGGATAATAAATTAAACTGATATCATATTATGTGTGGCACCATAAGATGAACCCTCCAAAAGGCTCGATGAGAAACACAGCTCAGGTTTTATAAACTTATGGCTGTTCCTGTTGTTTTGTATGGATCTGAATCTTGGGTACTTACAAAAAATATATCTCACACATTGAAGCCACTGAAATGAAATTTTTAAGATCCGTAAAATGATGTACACGCATGGATAGATTACAAAATGAATCAATATCAAATGAACTGGAGATATTTTCAATAGTTGATAAACTAGAAGAGCACAAATACCAATGGAAAGAACATCATTTAGACAGAATTGACAATACAATATTACCCAAAGAGATCAACACCTACATACCACATGGAAAAATATATTTGGGACGGCCAAGGAAACGATGGACTTGAGACCGGAACAGGTCGCATTGACCTAATCCTGGAAAGGAAGAAGGAGAAGAAGATATATAAGAGCATTCCATAACCAATGGAAATCTTCTTGTATCTTGTAAGCCCATGTTTACCTTAACAGATATTTAGGCGCTCTCCCCATACAGGGAAGAATTTGAACCATACTAATTTAGTTACACTTGTTCTCGTGTAGATGTCATTTCAGTGGTCCGTGGTCAGCATTCCGCCTCATACTGACATCTAGGAAACCAAGGTAGTACTAGGACGGAAAAATTCGGTAAATTTTGCTTAGAGGCCTTTTCATTCAGGCTTAAGGAACTTTTACGAGCCTGAAAATCTTCAGACTAGGGAACCACGGCTTAAAGTCCCTCCCGGAAGACTTGCTCCTTGACTTTTTTCCATCCTAAAAAAAAAATCCATCGACCCCGGCCGGGTTTGAATGCTGTTGTAAATCAGCTACCCTAGTGGTGACAATTGTAAACTTGTTGTATGTTGTTGTGCAGTCTTTTTTGTATGAATTTGTAATATTAAAAGACCCGAAATAGTAATATTATATGAATACATTCACTATGAGACACAAGGAAATTAAACATAGGCTCAATTCTGGAAATGGGTGCTATTATGCATTACAGAGACTTTTGATGTCCCAATTCCTTTCAAAAAACGTTAAACTGAAAATATATAAAACTATTATTCTAGCAGTTACATTATATGGATGTGAAACATGGACTCTTACTTTAAGGGAGGAAAGAAGATTACGAGTATTTGAGAATAAAGTTCTTAGGAACATTTTTGGACCAAAGAGAGATGAACATAGAGGTGAATGGAGAAGATACATAACAGTGAACTACATGGTCTTTAGAGGAAGCCAGATTTAATGAGAACAGTTAAGTCTCGTAGACTGCAATGGACAGGACATGTAGCACGAATGGGAAATGAAAGACGTGCATGGAAGCTTCTTGTAAGAAAACCAGAGCTAAAACGCCCAGTTAGTAGACCAAGAATAAGGTTGGTGAATAACATTAACTATGATTTGAGGGAAGTAGATTATACAGGGAATGATTGGAAAACATTATCTCAGGATAAGGATGTATGGAGAGCTTATGTCTGCGCTGCCATGAAACTAAGAGTTCGATAGTGGCAGTGAGTTAGTTAGTTTTCACAATGTTTCATATTTAGTAATCAATACTCGCCTGAAATATTGTTTCACCTTTTTAGTTAAAAAAAAAAGCGTTTCAAAAACTTGTAATCGCTAGGGAAAATTATTAAATTTATGATCTTGCAGAAGATTTCCGGGCTGTTCTGCAAGATCATCATAGTAACTCCGGCCGTGAAAGCCTAAGTTAATATATTAAATTTATGTTTCCGTTATTAGAATAAATAAATGAAATATTTTTAATTTTTTGTAATTTTGATATTACATGATTATTACATATTGTTGTTTTTTGTTACATATTTCACTTTATAACACTACATGAAACTCGAGCCTCTAGTAATGATACACATTGTGTGTGTAAGTATGTCATAAGTTGTTGGCTCAGTTTGTTGCAATGTGTCTCCCAATTACTCAGCCTGGAGATTTACTTAGCAAACAGCGGAATAAGCAAGTTTATAACCATGACAAATGTTGTTGCAAGAATAATGTTCTCCATACGTGAATATTTTTGCAATACAACAGTCAAAATGTATTCGCAGAAAATGCGTCTTACTTGTCAGATATTATTTAAACTGGCCATAACACTTAATTAATGTGCAAATTGCCTTCCAGAATGTTAATTTGAACATGCAGTGCTGTTTGGATACTCAATGGTATTAATAAGCTGTTGGTTTATGCTGATGTTGTAGTACTATTGGCCGATAGCGAGGAGATACTAAAGGCCAACACGCACACACTACTGAGTAACACTAGGAAATTGGGACTGGAAGTAAATATCAATAAAACTAAATATATGGTCACACACAAAAATACATTATATAATGGAAATGTACAGCTAATGACAAATGAGGGAAATTTTGAGGAAGTGGCTGAATTCAAATACCTAGGAACAATAATCACAAACAGGAATGAGATGCACAAGGAAATTAAACATAGGCTCAATTCTGGAAATGCGTGCTATTATGCATTGCAGAGACTCTTGATGTCCCAACTCCTTTCAGAAAACGTTAAACTGAAAATATATAAAACTATTATTCTACCAGTTTTATTATATGGATGAGAAACATGGGCTCTTACTTTAAGGGAGGAAAGGACATTACGAGTATTTGAGAATAAAGTTCTTAGGAAAACGTTTGGACCAAAGAGAGATGAACAGACAGGTGAATGGAGAAGACTGCATAACTGTGAATTACATGATCTTTATAGAAAGCCAACTATAATGAGAGCAGTTAAGTCTCGTAGACTGCGATGAGTAGGACATGTGGCACAAATTGGGAATGAAAGAGGTGCATGGAAGCTTCGTCTAGCAAAGCCAGAGGGAAAACGCCCAGTTGGAAGATCAAGAATGAGGTGGGAGAATAACATTAACTTTGATTTGAGGGAAGTAGACTATACAGGATGATTGGAAAACATTGGCTCAGGATAGTGATATATTGAGAGCTTATGTCCGCGCGGACATGAACGTACGGGTTCGATAATACCAGTGAGTTAGTTAGTTAGTTAGTTCGTTAGTGCAGTTTGCAGAAACATGCAGCACCACTCACAAATTAAACCCTCTGAGTTG
>JASPKZ010003791.1:442500-485000 GCA_030220185.1 Diploptera punctata
TAGCACGTCGAACCCGTAGGTTCGTGGTCGCGCGGATATAATTCTCCATGCATCCATACCCAGAGCTAATGTTTTCCAATCAATCCCGTTTAATGTACTTCCCTCAAATGATGGTTAATATATTCTCCCACCTCATACTTGGTATACCAACTGGATATTTTCCTTCTGGTTATTTTACAAGAAACTTCCATGCCCCTCTTTCATTCCCCATCCATGCTAGACATACTCGTAACACTACAAAACTTACATGAGTAATGAAACAAACAGAATACAAAACTTATTTGTTAATACTTTCTCTAAGTATAAGTGCACTTTACAATATTGTATGTATATTTCCTTAGCTTAAAGCAGATATTCGAAATGTAGACTGACATGATGACATATTGCAAGGCTTGGTGGAATAATAGTAAATGTTCTATAATTATGCTGAGCAACAAAAAATAAACTTTTTTTTTGTTTCAGAAAGAAAAATATGTGATTCTGATAGCATTTTTCTCCTGAATTAAAATATATCGGGTTTTCTCCATCACGCAAGGTTTCCGAGAGACAGGAATTTATAATTTGAAACACTTTAATACTTTCTACATTCGTAACTACACAATATTCGAACATTCGGACTCGCCGAGAAAGTAAGAAATGACGATTTTCTGCTATATTTCGCATGTGGAGCATCCGTGTTGATGGCCCAACATAATCGGCCAGCATATTAGGATTCCATTTGCCTTGATATCTATTTTCTATGGCTGAAATCTTCTGAGTTAGCTCATTTGGTTTTATTTTACAATGGACAAATGGACGAAAAAACTTTTATTAAAAAATAATTATTTAAATCCATTAATTGAAATTGAAATTAAAAAAAACTGTGGGTGATGGAGAAATTCCGAATACATATTTGAAAACACGATAAAAAAACTGCATTACGTACAACTATTGGTACTCACGAGACAAAAATCATGTTGACCAGTGTAATTGTCGTCTATCAGAAGCCGATAAATATATTCGAGAAAGTAGTTGATACAAATTGAACAATGTCTGCTATCACAACGAATCTAAAACTTTTGAATATACATTGGAATCTTGCCCTTTAGGTGAAACATGACAGTTCATTTTCTATGAATAAGTTCACGGGATAACTTAGAATGGCAGTAGTCGCACTTATATGATCGTTAGGCCCTGCAGTAACCAATAATCCTATCTGGTCATCGACCCTGTAATATTATTTGTATTTGCCTTAAACAGCCAGAAGAGGTGGACCTGGAAAATAAGTCTATTCACGAACCTGCTATCCCATATTGCAATGATAAGTATCTACTGGTTACCATCTCCTCTCAGAGTTTACTTATACGCGCTAGAGGCAGACCACAGAACTTTCAGGTCTAACGTTTGGCACTCAATTCAGTTAGACGATGAGTCAACCTAGAACCATGGTGTTATTGGGAGGCCAGTTTTCAAAATCTTGACTCCACCTAGACTCGAAACCTGATTTTCCGGCTTGAAGAAAAAATAGAGATTCCTGAATCAAATTGGAAGATCTCGTAGCACAATTTATAATAACGCCGAAGAGCTCTACCTCCGTGTTGAAAAATTGCTTATATGGTCAGTCTCCAAATTCAGATTCTTGATTTTCACTTACAGTCAACATTAATTCTTCTTCGTCATAGTTTACGCATATTTACTAGCCTGTTCCGGCTCCAAAATGTTACTGTTTCCATCTTTTCTTTGGTCTTCCCAAGTTTCTTCTTCCTCGTGGTGAATAGTTGTATTCTGCTTTTGGTATTCTATTCTCAGACATCCTTGCTAAGTGTACTTTCTAGTTTGTTCCGTATTTCACTATTATTGTGTTTAATTCCTCTACTTATAGTTGTCCTATTTCTGTCTTGTCTTATTTTTGTTTGTTCTTTGATATTCTGCTATTGGTCTGAGAAATTTCATTTCAGCAGCTTGGGATCTGGCAGATGGTTGTGTTGTCACTGTCCATTTTTCGATCCATAAAGTAATGATATGAACTGACATTACCTTGTTTAATCTCATTATAGTCAGCATTAATAAAATTCATAATACAACTCCGTTGCGGTGTTGGGACAATATTAAAATAATAAAGTTATGTACCTTGAAGGTCCGTCTCTTCAACTTCTTACACTATTAAAAACTATAGGCCTTTCGGGACTAGTCTCATCCATCAGCAGAAGGAAGCGCGTCTATTACCAATGACTCTCGATGAAGTATATTGTATTCCTATCGTATTCTATGTGTATTATGTACAGAGGCTAATTGGGATTTCCAGAACTTTGATGTGGTCAATACCCCTGATGGAACTGATATTCAACCTCTGGGGTGAATTTCGGTGAATTCCGGAAGATATAACTTGGCCAAATCCACTCCCCTCACCTCCAAGTCAGCCCCCCTCGGGACCTTCTTAAGATCTGTTAAGATTTTAATATGCAATAGAGAGAGAGAGAGAGTAGGGTGTGGAAGGAAACCTATATATCTCTAGTAAAGCTGCAAACATAAAATAAATGGTTTGTTTGCGAAAAAAAAGGAAGGCTGAGTTAAGGGAAGAGTGGAGAATGCTGAGTTTGCAGTGAAAGGCCTGCTCTTGGGAGAACACTATGTATGTACACAATTCAGATTTGATGTTTTGTATCTCTATATTATTTTATTATATTATTCATCATCTTCATGGTAGACTGTCGGCCTATTACGCTCTCAGAATTCATTTTCCCATCGTTTTCTGGGACGTCCCACATCTCAATAACCTTGAGGTTGGTACATCATCAGTTCTTGTTTTGTTAGCCTAGAAGAGTCCATTCTTAAAATATGTTCATGCCAGTTTTGTACTTTTTTCATTTAGATTAAATTCTTGCCTAATTGTTTCACTAGGAATGTGGTCTCTTGGGATAGGTCCCTTAAAATTATACAGGACCTCCATCAAATTGTTTGATTTAAGGGAAACTTTTATATTAAAAGCAAATTTCTGTTTTAAAAAATCTGCCAATGATTTTTATATAAATTGATTATGACTCATTGACAGTAATTGGACCATTGGAATTAGTTTTATTCAGAAAACGTATTTATTCAATAGCATACTTAAAGGGCATGTAAATTGTAAGACTAGAACGTAAATTGAAAGAAAGAAATCTTCTTTGAAAGTTAACGGATGCAAAACTGATGTTGCATTGTGTATGAATAGCTTAAGGTTGATTTGCTTTACTTTGTTTGTATTGTAATGATACAGTTGCAATAAATCCGGAATTGTTTCATCTGGAAGTTAACTATAGTAAACTCATGTCTACAAGATGAGATTAAACATCGATTAGAATAGACTGTATTAAGATGATGATACGACTGGAATAACAGACTTTACATTAATAAATTATGTTTCTAAGGTCATTAACCTTTTCGTTTTAAGATTTTACTTATGTTTTATGATTTTTTTTAATCTCTGATGTTTTCTAAACTATACTTTTAGAAACTTTACTTTATAAACTACTAGCTAATACCCGGCGTAAGCTCCTACGCCTAAATAAATGATAGGCCTAATGTGTTTTTACTTTTAGTTGAATAAGTAAAAGGAATAATAATTATAAATTTACATTATTATTTTTTTTAGATACCCCGTGCTGATTACCCGGCATTGCCCGTGAATACACGTATCCCGATGTATTTGGCATTAATGAGTTGAAAGACAAAATTCGTTATTTCGAGTTAATCGTGCTGCTGCTCAGCTTGCCCGGGAATCTACTTAATCCCGATCTTCTTGGCACCAATGAAAGACAAAAATTGATATTGTGAGTTATCCCTAAAAGATAAACATATGCTGTCGGGGAGGGGATTTTTTGTAGAGCTTTTTGAGATATTCAATTCTATGTACATTAATTGGTGTGTATTGTTATGGTTTAGGCAGCGTAAGCCATTTAAGCGTACAAAAAGCCACTTTTATCTTACTTTTCACTACAAATGGCGATTTTTAAGGGTGAAGGGCTTGAGCATTAAAATTCTCTTGTAGCCTATACCTTTCCGAGAAAATCCTGAACATATTGCAAAACGCCCATCACAACCGGATGAACGGTATGACAGTGCATGTTTATCCGGCAATCTACTTACCCCGTTCTTCTTGGCATCAATGAAAGACAAAAATGGCTATTGTGAGTTATCCGTAAAAGATAAACATATGCTGTCGCGGACTTTTTTTGTTGAGTTTATTGAGATGTTCAAATCTGTGTCAATTAATTTTGTGTATTTGTTGTGGTTTATGCAGCGTAAGCCATTTAAGCCTCAAAGAAGGATTTTTTTCACGTTTTTCACTACAAAGGGCGATTTTTAAGGGTGTAGGAGTTGAGTATCACAACTCTCTTATATCCTATGTTCATCCTGGGAATCTCCAGAACTTGTTGCAATAAACACCATCACAATCGGATCAACAGTATGGCCGCGCATGATCTACGAACAAACAAACACATTCATTTTTGTATATTAGATACTTTTAGAAACATTATACTAATTCTTCTAATTCTCAATAAGGCGCTCCAGCTTCAATTATAAAATGCTTTGGCCATCTCATTCAGTTCTTTACTTATTTTCCTAACCTGGACATATTTGATCCAATTTTTATCTTCATCGACTTTATATCATTTACATCATCTTCCCATCTATTTTTGAATGGTCCAATATATTTATAGGTTAATCGCTTCCACTTACACAGCTTTTTATTAGATTATACTTTTTGGAAACATTTAAATTATTTAATTGCAGTATCTCATTAATTTTTAATAATTTTCTGTGTTTACAATTGTTGTCTCGGGGTAACGTCATGCCTCTTAAGCAGTGGACCCGGATTCGTTCCCCGGCCGCTACAAGTGTACGTATCATGAGTTACGTATTTTTGGGATTTTTCCACACCTATAAGACGAATGTCGGGAAATTTTAAGCCTTAAATAGTCCTCTAACAACATAGGCCATTATCGTAACATTTGTGTGTTTGTGTGTGTGATTGAATGGTGTTTTTTGTCTTAATGTTCGTAGTGTCTTAATAATAATAATAATAATAATAATAATAATAATAATAATGATAATGATAATGATAATGATAATGATAACGATGATGATGATAATGATGGTGATGATGATAATAATAATAATAATAATAATAATAATAATAAATTGTTTATTTATTTAAAGTGATTAAGACCAACGTAAATTATCAAATACACATAACATTTACACAAATTCATAATGTATACAATTGTAAGTAACTATTTATACAAATTAAACTGAAATTATTATAAATCAAGTCAATATTATCAGATACTTGTAAAATATTCTTCTTATTCATAATTTGTAGAAATTACAATATGGAAATTAACAGGAATAAAACTTATAAAATCAAAAATTGTATATTAACCTACTGGTAGACCAATCTTGGAGGTGAATCAGGATTGAACTTGATATATAGTTCGGGAGGCTCTTCTTACCCTTGCGTGGTCAAAACGTATGTAGGCCTATATGTTCCAAAGTTTAAACACGCTCTTCGGACAAGTCGTGTCCTGTAAGGCCTGGTGGTGGCGGTGGAAATGTACTGATATTTTTCAAATTAAAGGAAATACCCAAGTTTGAATGACATGGCTCACTGTCCCATTTGACGGTACGTTTATATTCTTGTTCTATGAATAAAAAAAACTACGAATACGGACTACTATTCGGCTGCTGACCCCACATCCTCATATGTTAATCAGAGGGGGGCGATCATGTAACCTGCATTGGGGTGCTGAGGTCATTATGTCGGATCCAGCCATTAAAACTAGTTTTTCTCAATCTGAAGTCGCAACTTATGGGTAGTTACCGAAATTCCTCACGATGTTGGGTGAGAATTTGTCCCATACTGGCCGAAATTCCAAGAGAAAATTTCTTCCCCTTTGAGGACTTGAATCAGCTCAAGTCCCGATCTCTCCACCAAGGTATTATGCCATAACAGCTCGGCTACAGTGACATATATATATATATTCATTTTATTTCAGGATTGTTTCTGTTATTTACACAAGTATCCTCAACCAAAATATACTTTTTTTTTCTTCCGCACTTCCCGGTCTTGCGTGTCTGCTTCTGTCATATTTCTCTTCATGTTGTCTTGAATTCTCTTTATCCACGTTGGCTTTGGTCTACCACATTTCCCTTTTCCAGGAGCAACCCATTTCAATACTTCTTTGTTTGTTTCTGTGTCCCTTATTCTCATTATATGGCCGTACCATCTTAGTTGGATTTCTTCAATCTCTTGTACAATATCCTTTTCTACATTCATTATTTCTCTTATTGTATTATTTCTTACTGTATTAAATTTTGATATTCTTGCCGATCTTCTTGAAAAGTTAATTTCTATGACTAATAAATAATTTATATATATAAGGTTAAATGCTTAATAATTTATAATAATATAACCTGCTTTTCAGCCAGTATATATGAAATAGATAAATAAATAATGATCGTCTAATATATATATATATATAAAGTCCATTATTATATAAGAAGAGCATTATTTATTTATTTCATTTCCACCGGCCTGAAAAGCAGGTTAAATTATCAATTTCCAAGCTTTTAACCTCCAAACTTGAAGTCATTTTGTTTGGAAGTGAGTAGAATTTGAACAAGTCTAATATATATTTTTGGAGATAGAACACGACGTTCTCCAAATATATACACTTGATTTTTGACATTCCAGTCACTTCCCAGGAAGATGGCCTCCGAGTTGAAGTTGAAAGCTTGGAAATTGACAATTTAACCTGGCGGATGTTTTATTTGACAAATATTTTTATTTATAAATTTAATAAATTATTAATATACATTTATAAATTCTCGAAAAACTGGTTATGAACATTTATGAAAGTGTCCTTAAATTTTATAGCATAAATTATTCGTTATAGAGGAAAAATAAAATGAATTAGGTGTGCGTATATAAAAAACTAAGGAGTAACAGATTTCATTACAGTTTCAAGATGTCCATGGCATAAGAATCTGGTATGTATGCGTGAAATTTCAAGTATGCCATTCAAAACAAGCTGTAATACTTCTTGCACAACAAGTATCCCGTACGTTTTGGATTGTCGTGTCCTGACAAAACTCGTTGTCCATGTGCTTAGCAAAGAGAGAGAGTGAGAAAAAAGAAATCCGACTCACATACGTGAATAAATGTAATGCAGGGTCTCGACCTTCCACCACAAAATCCGTCCACAAGTCCGTACCTCTTTGGATCAGCTTGTCAAAGCACATGGCTTGTCATACTTGTTGATAGCTACATTCATCATTTGTCCTCACACATGTCCTAACAAATTTCTACCATTGAAAAACATCTTATCTTGACAGTTATTTATTTTCATACTTTCTAGAGATGAAGTTCCTAAAGATATGACACCTTACTTGATGAGAAATTTAACCACTTTGATTTGTTCGTCGATGCATGTAGATAGATGAGAATCCGTCTTGATTGCAAATTGTTCACGAAAGGAATACTGGTAGTGCCTTTAACAATATTATATACTTGTTCTATTACTTGCACATGACTACTGGTTAAAAGGAATTTTGACACCTCTTCCATTGTCTTATTGTTATTCTACAGCAGTTTTTGCGTGTGTAAAGTAGTATCGAATCGATGTGAGACATCACTTTTGGCATTGAAGATATTGTAAGGCACAGAGGGCAAGAAAACAATATGGAATATACTCGGTTATTTGAAACCTGGCAACTTAATTATGCACGTGATACTTCAGTTTTTTTTTCAGCAACTATCAACAAAAATAAGAATTTTTAATGATGATAATAATAATAATAATAATAATAATAATAATAATAATAATAATAATAATAATAATCATAATAATAATAAATACAACAATAATAATAACAATAATAATAATAACTTAATTATGCACATGATACTGCAGTTTTTTTGAGTAACTAACAACAAAAATAAATTTTTTTAATGATAAAGATGATAATAATGATAATGATAATGATAATAATAATAATGATAATAATAATGATAATAGTAATAACAATAATAATAACAAAATTAGAGTAAAACAATAATAGCAATAACAATAATAGTAATAATAATAATAGCAATGTTTACATATTTTTTTGTGCCTAAAGTTTTATTTTTTTTCTCCACTCGTCTCTATCCATCCACTCGATTTCCTCCAGTACTCTTGTTCTCATTCCAGTTCTTATTTCTTGCATCAACGAGTTCCGAGGTCTTCCTTTCCTTCTTCTTCCAGGTGGACACCATTCCAATGTATTTTTCTGGGTATAATATTAGTAATAATAGTAGTAATAGTAATAACAATAATAGCAATAATAATAATAATAATAATAATAATAATAATAATAATAATAATAATAATAATAATAATAATAATAATAATAATAATAATAATAGTAAAAACAGAAACGCCTCTAAGTACTTTGCGTAGTCCTACATGAGCTCGTCCGCAATAAAAAAAAAGTAATAACTTAATTATGCACGTGATACTGCAGTTTTTTTCCAGCAACTAACAACAAAAATAAGAATTTTTGATGATGATGATGATAATAATAATAGTAATAATAATGATGATAATAATAATAATAGTAATAATAATAACAGTAATAATAATAATAATAATGATAATAATAGCAATAACAATAATAGTAATAATAATAACAATAATAATAATAGTAATAATAATAATAATAATAATAATAATAATAATAATAGCAATGTTTACACATCTTTTGTGCCTAAAGTTTTTTTTTCTCCACTCGTCTCTATCCATCCACTCCATTTCCTCTAGTACTCTTGTTCTCATTCCAGTTCTTATTTCTTGCATCCACGAGTTTCGAGGTCTTCCTTTCCTTCTTGTTCCAGGTGGCCACCATTCCAATGTTTTTTCTGGGTTTAATATTAGTACTAATACTAATACTAATACAAATAATAATAATAATAATAATAATAATAATAATAACAATAATAGTAATAGTAATAGTCATCAACATCATCTGCATTCATGGATTAGGTCTGTTGACCCGTTCCGACTTCAGCCCATCTCTTTCTAGGTCTGCCCACATCTCGGGTGCTTTTAGGTTTGTATTTTGTTATTTGTTTTGGATATCTATCTTCATTCATTCTGTCTATGTGTTGCTTCCATTTTTGTCTATATGTATCTATTTTATCAGTTATTGCAAATATTTCAAGTTCCTGTCTTATTTCTGTGGTCTTGATTCTGTCTTCCTTAGTGCACCCTTTAACAGATCTCAAAAATTTCATTTCTGCCGCCGTTATCCTACTTAGATCTTGTTTTTTATGTACCCAGGCTTCTGATCCATAGAGCAGTACCGGTACTGCCAATGTTTTATAAAATTTCAATTGGGCCTCTCTTGTTGTTTTATTATTTAGTGATCGTTTTATCGTACCACATATTCCCTGGAATTTTGCTATTTTATTAGTTATATCATTATCATAATTAAATTAAATGTCACATCCTAGATAATTGAGATGGTTCACCAGTTCTATGATTTTGTTTCCTATTACTATTTTGGATCTGATTTGATTTTTCCCTTGGAATGCCATTACCTTAGTTTTTTCTATGGATATTTTGAGATTATATTGTTCACATATATTATGTAATTTAAAAATATTCCTTTGAAGCTCGTCTTCCATATTTGCCATTATTACCTGGTCATCAGCATATAATAATGTCTTCAAGTAGTGTGTTTTATCTAATTTTATTCCTGTATTTGTTTCTTCGTTCCATTTTTTTATTATATCATTGATGTATAGGTTAAACAAAACTGGAGAGATACTGTATCCATAGTAATAGTAATAATAATTGTAATAGTAATAATAATAGTAATAATAATAATAATTGCAATAATAGTAATAATGGTAATAGTAATGGTAATAATCGTAATAATAAACCTTCCATTTCATTAACTCAGTTTAACCTCACACCTTACAATATGTGCTTATTACGTGCCACACGGGCCTTACAGTGACACTATTTGTTGGGAGAAGGTTTTTAAGCTATGGATCTTACACATACGTTTTTGACTACACAAGGATATGGACGGTCCTCCGAATGAGTGATCAGTTCAATTTCAGGGCTCCTCCATGACAACCCAACATTAAGACGAAACACACACATATTTATATTAAATATCGAATGTGAATTATGATGTTCGGAGATCATTTGGGCCTTAAAATGTTCTTCCTTACAAGTGAGAAAAGCTTAGAAAAAAACACCCAGGAAACTTATCCTGACCGAGGATCGAACCCTGGCCCTTTTCATACGAGATAGCGACGCTAATCCGAGGACACAACGATAGACAGTAATAATCACAACAACCGTAATAAGTATAATCATAATGAGATTCATGAAAATAAAATAAGAGAAGAATGTATAAACTAATAGAATAAAACAAAGTAAAAAGTTTGTAAACAACATACTCGCAGAATGAAAGAAGAATATAAGGTGGGATAACTCGTTACAAAGCAGAAGTACCGGAAGGTGTAACTAGATTGAACAGTTACTCGCTTACCGAAACTGATTATGAGGTACAAATCAAAATGTAGAAAAAAGGTTGGTGGACTGAATACTGTATTAGATAAATAGTGTTAGAAGAATGAGACCGTAACAAGCCTCATAAGGTTTATTCCATGCTGGATAATAATAATAGTGATGATCATGATGATAATAATAATAATAATAATAATAATAATAATAATAATAATAATCATCATCTATCTTGGGGTTTTTACAGCTGCTGCCGTCTTCCCGTGCCAAACCTCCAAAGCTTACGATATTAGTCATTCTGTCCGGCTTTGACTGATTTGGTCTTTTAGCATTTTATGTTTTTTTTTTAATGTGTGGGGAGCTGGCCCACAGCATAAACACCCAACCTGGAGGACCAGGAACATTTCTGTCTGGGTTTTTCTCCCATAAGCCTTTGAAGATCCCTCTTCACCGCAGGGCAGCGTTTCTCTATTTCCCATTGAGATAGGGTTGCCTCTTCCACCAGATCTGCCGTGTTGAAGGACTCCTTCTGCGCCGACTCTGCCCTTGAGATCTTCACCGTAGGCCTAGCTGGGGGCCCTTACAGAGTACTATCAGTCGGAGCCAACTGAACCCTGGTTTATTAACGAGGTTTTACTCCTACTCTCCTCCTGTCTCATCCGGGCTTGGGACCGGCCATGGCGGAGTTTAACAATAATATTTTTTTTGTAAGCCTATGTTTTCCCTTTACAGAGATTTAGGCGCTCTTCCCCTACAGGGAAGGATTTGAACCATAGTTACACTTGTTTTCGTATAGATGTCATTTTGAGTGGTACGTGGTCAGCGTTCCGCCTCATACTGACATCTAGGAAACCAAGGTAGTACTAGGACGAGAAAATTCGGTAAATTTTGCTTAGAGGCCTTTTCATTCAGGCTTAAGGATTTTTTACGAGCCTGAAAATCTTCAGACTCGGGATCCACGGCTTAAAGTCCCTCCCGGAGGACTTGTTCCTTGGATTTTTCCGTCCTAAAAAATCCATCGACCCCCGGCCGGGTTTGAACCCGCGACCCTTGGGACCAGAGGCAAGGAGCATAACCACTAGTCCACCGCGGCCAATAATAATAATAATAATAATAATAATAATAATAATAATAATAATAATAATAATAATAATAATAATAATAATAATAAAAATAATAATAATAAAATAGTAATAATAAAATAATAATAATAATGATAGTAATAATAATAATAATAATAATAATAGTAATAATAATAATAGTAATGATAATGGTAATGAATATTACAATAAAAATATTTAAACCGATAGAGATTTTTCCACTCAACCAGTGGGAATAATGTATTAAAAATACGTATTTGTACATAGTAATTATCTCACTAATTTTTACTTAATACTGACAAAAAATACACTTAAAATAAATGAAACAGTTTAACCCTTAAATTGGCAATATATCCTATAACATACATTGGTCATCATCATCATCACTCCAGGGATTAGGCAATTGCCCGTTCCGACTTCATAATGCATCAGCCCAACGTCTCCTAGGTCTTCCAACATCACGTCTTCCTCTTGCTTGATAATTTCTTGCTAACAATGGATATCTTTCCTTACTCATTCCATCCATATGATCAATCCATTTCTGTCTGTAATTCGTGACCTTATCCAATAAAGGCTGTACTTTCAATTCTTCTCTTATATCCTCATTTCTTATTCTATCAAGTCTTGTACATCCTTTTACTTGTCTTAGGAACCTCATCTCCGCCGTCTGTATTCTATCCTTCTGTTTTTTCATTCGAGCCCAAGTTTCACATCCATACAATATTGTGGGAACCGCATTATACATTATACATTTTTATCTTGGTTTCTTTTCTAATTTTATTTTTGAATGTTCTCTGTATTGTTTCACACACCGTCTGAAATTTATTTATTTTGGAGTCAATATCTCTTTCCACATTGTAGCCAACATCACAGCCCAAATATTTGAAACTAGACACCTGTTCTATATTTTGATTTTCTAAATTAATTTTGGATCTCAATGGATCTCTTCCTCTAAAAGCCATGGTCTTCATTTTCCTTACAGAAATCTTTAGATCATACAATTTACATATTTCATTTAATGCATGCATTGATTTCTGTAAGTCGTCTTCATTTTTCTGTATTATGATTACATCCTCAGCACATTGGTTTAAATCAATATTTATAATACAACAACTTGGAAATGAACGAGTATAAATTGTTGAAATGTGTGTTCAGTTATAAAATAATATACTGTACAATAACAACACTGAGCAACAAGAAATAAACTTTTTTTTTTTTGTCTCAGAAAGAAAAATATATGATTCTGATAGTATTTATTCTCCTGAATTCAAATATAATATCGGTTTTTCTTCATTACGCAAGGTTTCCGACAAACAGGAATTTATAATTTCAAGCACTTTAATATTCGGACTCACGTAAAAAGTACGAAATGACGATTTTCTGCTGTATTTCGCCTGTGGAGCATCCCTCTTGATGGTCCAACAATAATCGGCCAGCATATTAGGATTCTATTTGCCTTTTAATCTCTTTTTCATAGATGAAATCTTCTGAGTTAGCTCATTTGGTTTTATTTTACAATGGACAAATGGACGAAAAAAAGTTTATTAAGAAAATAATTATTTAAATCCATGAATTGAAATTGAAATAAAAAACTGTGTGTGATGTAGAAATCCTGAATGCATATTTGAAAACACGATAAAGAAACTGCATTAAGTACAACTATTGGTTCTCATGAGACAAAAATCATGTTGATCAATGTAATTTACAGTTACCCATAATTTTAAGATAAAAATTAAAATTAAAATAAACTTGTTGGCAGGTGCCGTAGTTCTCAACTTCGTTAAATTGATGTATTTGAAGTATTAGATGGAGGCTTTACGGAAGTTAACTTCCATCATCAGCAGGATGCATGTGCGCTTCTAGTTGATCTATCTATGATGTTATGGACGCTGATGGTCTTGATGCGTCTTGAGTCAGTCCCTACTAGCGACGCATCAGGTCCATCAGGGTCTATAATATCATATACACAACGACTAAGGGACACGCCGTAGCGTAGTGGCTAAGGCACTGCGGTACAAGCCGGAAGGTCGAGGGTTCAAGTCCCGGTGGGTCAGGATTTTTAAACTGACCTAAACCGTCTGGCGGCACTATGGCCCTGGAGTCGACTCAGCCTCTAACGGAAATGAGTACCAGGAGCTTTTTCTGGGGGTAAAGGCGGCCGTCACGCAGGGCTGACAACCCGGCTGACATCAAATGCCGATTGTCCAGAAAAAGTGGGAGCGTTAACCTCCTACTACCCGAAGCTGCTTCCTGAGGCCTGTAATAATAATAATAATAATAATAGCTTTATTTTACCTGGCAGAGTTAAGGCCTTAAGGCCTTGTCTACCACTCAACCAGGTTTAAAAAAAATACAAACAAAAAATAGTCTTAAATTTAAATTACAATATAATATATATATATAAACGATTACAAGTTATGAATACAATACAATTAATATTTATAATGTATTTTGATTTACTCTAAATTTAACTAATTAAATATATAATATGTACAATATATATAAAAAACAGGAAAAGATTAATGACATAGTATAAAATTAAATAAATAGAGAAAAATTAATTATTAGACAACAGGTAACTGTATAAGCGTGACTTAAAGGTACCAAGTGTGCGGCAACCCCTGATATCTTGAGGAAGGAGATTCCAGGAGCGGGGAGAGGCTACTGTGAAGGAAGTAGAATAGGAGGAAGTGCTATGAAGAGGAATTGTTAGCAGACTGCTATCTTGTGATCTAGTGTCAATATTGTGGTAAGAGGATAACTTCTCAAATCTAGACGCCAGGTAAGTAGGGATGTAGGAATTCAGAAGCTTGAAAAGTAGTGAAAGAGAGTGCAATTTACGTCTGTCAGTAAGACGGAGCCAAGAGAGGTTATTAAAGTGTTCGGAAATATGGTCATAACGGCGGATATTGAAAATGAATCGAACGCAAGCATTATGAACACGCTGCAGTCTCTGCGACAAGTCATAGTTTAGATCATTATATATAATGTCACAATAATCGAAGTGTGGTAACACAAGATTCTGCACAAGGATTTGTTTTAACGAAACTGGGAGAAAATTCTTTAAAACGTCTAAGATAATGTAAGATGGAGAAAGTCTTTTTACATATGTGTTTCACTTGTGTTTGCCAGGTTAAATTTGCGTCTAGATGTAGTCCAAGATCTATTACTGAAGAAGAATAAGGGATGATTATATTATTTATACTAATGTTTGGTAGTGTAGATATGTCAAAGGTTGTAAGCAGTCTTTGTTGTCCCATTAGAATTACTTGTGACTTGTTAGGATTTAGATTTAGACCGATACTTGAAGACCAGTTAAAGATGGATATGAGATCGTCATTCATTTTTGTCAAGCTGTTATAGAGAGAATGAGGAGGTGAATGTAGGTAAATTTGGAGATCATCAGCGTAGAGGTGATAACGGCAGTGCTTTAGTACAGTTGGCAAGTCATTTATGTAGATTGAGAAAAGAAGAGGTCCGAGAACACTGCCCTGGGGGACTCCAGCCGGCACGTTGCGCCAAGACGAAGATCTAGAGTTTAATGAAACGTATTGTTGACGACCGTGCAGGTATGAGTCGAACCAGGATACAGCGCTGTCAGACAAGTTGAGTGCTTGAGCTTTATCATAAGTAAGTCGTGGTCTACTGTGTCAAAAGCTTTACTGAAGTCAAGTAAGGTTAAAGGAGTCAATTGACGTCTGTCCACGGCTTCACGAATATCTTCAGTAATTTTTAGCAAAGCTGTGGTTGTGCTATGACCATATCTAAAGCCGGATTGATAAGGATCAAGGAGGTGATTTTCTTGGAGATATTCAGTCATTTGCTTATGTACAATATGTTTCCAGGGCTTTAGATAATGTCGGAAGGATGCTAATCGGTCGGTAGTCATTACAGTTAGCAGGTGTACTTATTTTTGGTATAGGCCGAACTCTAGACTGTTTCCATACAGTAGGGAAGATAGAAGTTATAAGGGAAGCATTAAAAATATGAGTCACTGTGGGTAGTATAATGTCAATGATTTTATTTAGCATTAAAATGCTGATGTTATCTGTTCCTTGTGCATTGGATTTAATCCGCTTGAGTGCTTTTTTAACGTCTATAGGCGAAATGTCGTTAAAGTGAAATTTATCTCTTCCTATATGGGGGGATGGGGATAAGTCTTTAAGAATGTCTGTTTTAGTCGTGGGAGTACTTTACTTTACACAACAACTAGTAGCGCATACGCATCCTGCTGATGATGGAAGTTAACTACCGAAAGTCCTCCAACTAATATTTTAAATACGGTACATCATTTTAACAAAGTTGAGGAAGAAGGCACCTGCCAATAAGTACTTTGTTAATTCTATTTTTTATCTTTTGACTATTCACCTGAACGGAATTTGATATAGAATTTGATTAGTATTGAGTCATACTTTTGTTTTCATTGTGTTCTCACGTACTTGGTGACATGATGGATTATTCTCAGTAAATAAAACGCGTTCATGAAATTTTGAACTCTACCAAATCCATACTAACAATCATCATGAAAATTCAGGAAATTGGCCGATAGCGAGGAGATACTAAAGGACAACACGCACACACTATTGAGTTTCACTAAGAAATTAGGACTGGAAGTAAATATCAATAAAACTAAATATATGGTCACACGTAGAAATTCATTATATAATGGAAATGGACAGCTAATGACAAATGAGGGAGATTTTGAGGAAGTGGCTGAATTCAAATACCTAGGAAAAATAATCACAAATAGGAATGAGATGCACAAAGAAATTAAACATAGGCTCAATTCTGGAAATGCGTGTTATTATGCATTGCAGAGACTCTCGATGTCCTAACTCCTTTCAAAAAACGTTAAACTGAAAATATATAAAACTATTATTCTACCAATTATATTATATGGGTGCGAAACACGGACTCTTACTTTAAGGGAGGAAAGGAGATTACAAGTATTTGAGAATAAAGTACTTAGGAAAACTTTTGGACCAAAGAGAGATGAACAGACAGGTGAATGGAGAAGACTACATAACAATGAACTACATGGTCTTTATAGGAAGCCAGATATAATAAGAACAGTTAAATGTCGTAGACTGCGATGGGCAAGACATGTTGCACGTATGGGGAATGAAAGACTTGCATGGAAGCTTCTTGTAGGAAAGCCAGAGGGAAAACGCCCAGTTGGTAGACCAAGAATGAGGTGGGAGAATAACATTAACTATGATTTGAGGGAAGTAGATTATACAGGGCATGATTGGAAAGTATTAGCTCAGGATAGGGATGTATGGAGAGCTTATGCCCGCGCGGCCATGAACCTACTGGTTCGATAGTGCCAGTGAGTAAGTAAGTAAGAACTGCTACTCCTCCGTATAGTCTTGCTCTTGCGCCCATCTCTTTAGATCCATGACCCGCCTATTTTTGCGTGCAATTTTGTAATAATTTCAGCTGTGGAAGTGGGTCTCAACGAATTCTTCACATCAAAAACCAGAGACTGATACCGTCGTGGAAAATAAACTCACTGAAAGAAGGCTCAAGACTATAGAAGCGTACTTTGAAAGAGTAGTTCAATTTCTTGTTAGAAAAATTTCAAATCAAATTGCGATTAAAAAAACATTACTTATGAAGCAGTTTCTATAAATTAGTGTCAAGGATGGAACCAGGACGATTTATGAAAGTCGTTAAAGCTGTATAATCTGAGGAGAAGAGATCTAGAAGGCCTAAGAAATGTTGGAGCGATTCTCGGATCGGAAGGAACAGGATAATACCATGAAGAATGAATAATGTATAACTGAATGACATTTTTCCATTAACCTGACGAGTAAATAAGTGTAGGATGTGTTTATTTCCATTATTGTTCGCACTACATCTGGCAAATTAAGAAAATGGTACGACGACACTTGAAGACAAAATAATAATAAATCAATGGAGAAAATGTGACAGAAATGACAGAGGAATTTCTATAATGCAGCAACTGGTTTCTGCTGCTTTTGTCTTTCCAATGATTTGCTGTAACTTGTTTCGGTTAGTTTTTGTATAATTTTTATACTCAATGACAGTATCGATACCACGCTTGTTTACGTTAACTTCTAATATTATTAACAGCATTTTGTTATGTTGTGCGTCCAAGAGAGTAGACGGATCACGAGGAGGGCGTCGAATGTTTTGTTTTGATCCTGGTATACATATATTCAACAAAAAGCTGTCCGTCGCCGTGGCGTAGTCGGTAGAGTCCCTATCTTCCAGTTCGGCGACCCGGGCTCGATTCCCGGCGTGGTAGGGGATTTTAAATCTCCACCTTGGGTCTGGGTGTGTGTCCTGCCTTGTGTTTGTATGTGTGAATAAGATAAAAAGGTTAACAAAGTTAAACAAAAAGAAAAAAAACAGTGTAAACGAAAGAAAAGACAAAGAAAGAAATTTAAAAAAATTGTTTATAGTAATGTAAGAGTCCGTACTTACCTAACTCGACGCTCTCTCTCATCGCCAGCGCAAAGTTGAAAAAAAATTATATCTTGATTATTTTGTATATTTATATTATATTATTTTACCACTATTTTTGAAACCAACTCAATATTCTTTAAACGTTATTATTATTATTAATTATTATTATTATTATTATTATTATTATTATTATTATTATTATTATTCTGGAACTAAAACAAGAGATAAACAATTGCAACAATTATTTACATTTTAATAACCACTCGAATTGTTTTTTTAGCTATTATTGAAAGTTAGTAAATAAGTGTTGCATTTGTTTATCTCCACTTACAGTATCTTAAGCATAATAATAATTGTTATAGGTACAATAATACCTCTGTTACTACTATTATCCAGTTTTTTATTACTATTACCATTTCTATTAGTATTATTGTGCTTATTATTGTTGTCGTTATTACTGTAGTCGTCGTTATTATTAGTTATTGCTGTAGTTAGTTTTGTTGTTAGTTGTTTTTGATAGTTATTGTTGTTAGTTGTTGTCGTTGTTCATATGATTCTTCTTTTCTTCTTGATTGTTGTTGTTTTTGTTATTAGGGCAAGGCAATTGATGATTTTCCACTGCAACCCTACCTAATAATCCTTTAGACTATATTAATTAAAGAAAAATCTAGCATATAAAAATTCCTTAAAGTAAATAAATAAGCAAGAATAAAACTTTCCCAAGAAATTTGAGGCCAACCGGAACCTTTTCTTTTTCTTATGAAGTTTGAAACATTGCTTGCATATATGAAAATGTATAACATTTCAAAACACATTAAATAAAAGCAATTCGTTAGGACATTTTTTTTTGCATTTTCTTAACTTTTCTAGGGATAGATCATTTTTGGCAATGTTTAGGTCATTTTGAGCATTTTTACACTTTTCCGGAACACTGTGACATTCTCTGTAATTGATTTGAGATTTTTATTATAATTCAGTATTTTTCCTTGTCAATACTATTTCTTGTAATTAAGTAGATGTTCCCCTATTTTTCAAGATATGTACATAAACTAGCTATTTTATTCAATTTATTAGAACTTATGCTAGCTTCTCCCCTACTTTAATTAACTGCAATTCAAAATTGTTGTAAAAGTGCCCTGTGTAATTGAAATTGATTTTTTTGCAATAAAAGGTACTCTAATATGTTTTTTTAATACTTTTAATATTTTGATGTTGTTACATTTTATGTAATTCAGTAATCAAGTGAGTACCTAATCTAATAAGTAGTATTTTTATTGGTAAATCTTAACTTCTTCCTTATTTTTTTATTTATTGGCCATTTTTTGTATTTTTAAGTCATAAATGCATGTTTTATTTTGCATTTTTACCAATTTATAGGTCATTAAATGCCTTTCCCTAGTTATTATAATAATAATAATAATAATAATATTAATGCAGACATGGAGGTTTAGTGCTCACGGAGCAAAGTATAAGAAGTTAAGTTTTATTTCGCCCAATACAAAAAAAACTACAATATCGTAAAGCAATTCACGTTCGCGGCTCTTCTACTTTCTTATCCATAGTTTGCACTTTGACCCAATTGCTATAATATAATCTTAAAGCAGCTGATGATGATACCACAGGGCTTGTGGACTTTAATGACCTGATGGAGGAGCAGAGGTCAAGTCTAGTTTCTTGTATTGACTCCGACACTTTCTCTTGACTGCCAGATTATCTTCAATATAGGCACCTACCTATGAAGAATCTTCATCTCACTGATAATTTTTAAGTTACCGTAATTTTGTAATAGTAAATTCTTTCTTTATTTGCCTTATTTTAATATCTCCATTTATAGCAACTTGTTTTTACCTAAGCCTTACATTGACACTTACTGCCGGGGTAGATTTATAACTAGGGATCCACGTTTTTAACCACACAAGGACAATGAGAACCACCCTAAGTTTAGTGGTCTGGTCAACGTAAGGTCCACCTCCAAGACAAAACGAGCACTTAAGAGGTCCGTCGTCGTGGTGTAGTCGGTGGAGCCTCTACCTTCCATTCTGACGACCCGGGTTCGATTCCCGGCGAGGTCTGGGTATGTGTCCTTGTGTCTTTATGTGAGAATGAAATAAAGTTAACAAAAAGGTGAAAGAATAAGGTAAAACAAGAAGGAAAAACAGTGTAAACAAAAAAGAGACAAAAAATTTAAAAAATAGTTCAAACGAGCAGCAATTAAAAAAAAAAGACAAAGCTCATACTTTCATACAAAACAAATATGGGCGCACAAGGGAGCGAATGAGGAATGAGATATGAGCATGGAAAAACTCCTTGTAGGAAAACCTAGAATGAGATTGGAGAATAACATTAACCGGGATTTGGAGAATTGTATGGGGAAGACGGAAAAATGTGGGCTCAGCATAGGTATGTATAAAGAGCTTATGTCCGTGCGACCATGAAACTAAGGGTTTGATAATGCTAGTGAATTGGTTAGTTACATTTAATGATGCTCGTTAAAATATAAGGTCATTAGTGCCACTATTAAAATCTGGATGTGAAAGGATCAACAAACTTTTCACATATAACATTTTTTTAAGTTGCTTACATGCCGTAAATCTATGAAACGGAACCCTCTTCCGAACGAACATCATTGCTCAGGACCATTTCGCCATAAAAATACATCGACCCCGGTCAGGTTTGAATACACGAATCTCGGAACCAGAACCAGACGAATATTTCGTAACCAGTACGGTAGTCCACCGAGACCGACTGAAATTAGAATTATAGTGAAATATTCAAGCTATAAAAATTATAAAACATGAAATATATTATGTAATCACACATACCTCAATATCACGAATAAGAAAATAGAAATTACAATATATATGTATATATAGTCCACCACTGTGGTCTCGAGGTAGTGTGCTGCCTTGTCACGCAGCGGGCCAGGGTTCGATTCCCGGTCGGGACAGGCTCCTGGGTCAGGTTTTTTCGGGGTTTTTCCTCATCTGTAAGACAAATGTCAGGAAGCTTAGGGCCCAACGGTCCCCAAAAATCATCCGGCCATCATCATCATTCTTATCGTTATTATCATCATTCTTCACCGGGAAGCTACCACACCTAAAATTCCATAGTAAAGCTGCAAAGCATAGCATGAAAATTCTATGATTGCAGTGAAAGACCTGCCCTCGGGCAGAATTACTGTGTATGGATTATATATATATATATATATATATATATGCGTATGACATGGGAAAAAATAAACGCCTGAACTGGGGTTTGAACCCAGGACTTCTAACTTGATAAAGTTAGTGCCATGCTAGTTAAGCTATCCAGATATCCTATCACAAACATTTATTTTTCATATATATATATATATATATATATATATATATATTATATATTCTCTATCATGAGAGGTAGCGGGAACTCTGTTTCACTGCCCTCTCATGGCTACAATAACATATAAGCAAATTAAAGAGAGTTTTTACATATAGCAGTGACTCTCTTTATTTCGATGTTATAATTAAATTTTGACAGTTAGCAATCTATCTATCTTCGGGTCTTTACTACTGCTACCGTCTTTCCGTGCCAAACTTCCAAAGCCTATGATCTTGAACATCTTCAATGGGTAACCACTCTTGTTTGTATTGCTATCCAACATTTACTAATGAAGGCCTAACATGACATTAAAATAACATTTAAGTATTTTATAATTGCGATTAGGACATGCGTCACGAATGGGGAATGGAAGAGCGGCGTGGAAATTTGTTGTAGGAATATCAGAGGGGAAGTACCCAGTTGTCAGGTCAAGAATGAGAAAGGATAATAACAGTAACCATGATTTGAGAGAAGGAAGTATGAAATTAACTTTGAATACAGGAAATATTTGCATAACATAGGGATGTATGGACAGCATATAAATAGGATCAGTGAGTTAGTTATATATTCTTTTTTTATCCCTCTAATTTATTCTAAAGGGGAGGATTTTTAAAAACTACTCTGTTATCGAGTTTTATTTTGTCTTCTCAGTTACTAATTTATGACAATTTGAGTTTTTTTTTCTTCAGGATAACACATCAAGTTCACGACAGGAAATTCCCTGATTTTCTGTGTTAGGCCCTAAAGCCATAAACCTGTAGGAAAACTGGGTGAAAACGCCCAGTAAGTAGGCCAAGATTTAATGGATATAAATTATACATGGGACGATTGGAATGCATTTGAGTTTTGACTCAGGATAGGGGTACTTAGAGAGTTTATGTCGCTTCTTTAGTGGCAGTGAATGAATAAGTTAGTTAATCGTAGAATTGCGGCAAATGAAATAATGCGAAGCCTAAAATAAGAGACCACTGAGTAAAATTTGTCGGCCTTTTGAAGTCGCGTTTTAAATTTCGACTACAATGACCAGAGTTGTTAAAGTGCGTCGGGAAGTGCAGCTTGCTATAGTTCCATTGTGTTCAATATGAACTCATCAAGTTGAGACTTCGCTATTACGTGCATGCAGTCAAGGTTCATGCTAAATATTCAAATTACCTCTCATTTGATGTCAGTTATCTTAGACTTTTCCTTTCACGTCTCAACCCAAATATGATTTCATTACTTTAGTAACGAACGGGTAGACCATGGGAACATGCTGTTCAGCACGCTCAATTGCGGCCAAATTATTTATTGCAATAATATTTTCTTCAAAATAATACCTATTATTATTATTATTATTATTATTATTATTATTATTATTATTATTATTATTATTATTATTGTTACAAGTATGCGTTGGTTCGTCAAAAGCTGAAGGAAGAGAACCTTAATTTAAAATCTCCTGATCTTCCAGGTTGGGGGTGACGCATCAGGATAACTCCCTGTTCGTTTGAAAAAAAATGTACATTGTTAAAAAGCCCAAGAATGAAATGACAGCAGATTAAGTGGGCGCAGGAAAATGTTATGAGACATTGTTAAACCTGCTAAATAAAAATTATTATTATTATTATTATTTATCATTTACACTTCAAGATACAGGCATTCAAATATCTGTTCGGTCTTTCCAGCAGCCATCTTCTTCCAGGCCTACCCACTGATCTGTTTCCACTAACTTTATAGTTGAATATTTGTTCAGTCAATATTGTAGTCGGCATTCTATGTGGATAATATTACCACTGTTGTTTATAATAATAATAATAATAATAATAATAATAATAATAATAATAATAATAATAATAATAATAATATTGATATTATTATCATCATTATTATTATTATTACTATTATTATTATTATAACTATTCCTATTATTATTATTATTATTATTATTATATTATTATTATTATTATTATTATTATTATTATTATTGGTGTTATTACTATTATTATTATTATTATTATTATTAGTTACTATTACTATTATTACTATTACTATAATTATTATCATTATTATTATTATTAATATTACATGAAGCAGTCCATTAAGAAACGTAAGGTCGAGTACATTAACCAGCAAAATTAGACCAGTAGGAGTGGGGGTTAACTCGAGGCGAACATTTAAAAATCTCTACTATTTTCGAATTTTCATAACCGCATCGTGGTATGTACAGGTATCATTTAAATCATATGGAAAAGGCAGTTAAAGAAACAGTAAAATATAATTATTAGGAATACTAAATCGCTTACATATAAAAAGTGTTTGTATTGTACATAGTGAATAAATTTGGCGAGACGCCACATCCTTATCTCACCCCTTTATTCACTAGTTTCTCCTGTAATACTTTATTCTTTGGAGTTATAGTTTCTATTTTTGAATTACCATAAAGACTTTGGATGGCTTTCATAATTGTTTTGAGTATTTCTTCGCATTCTAAATTTTGCACAATTTATTGCAGTTTATATTATTATAGGCTTTTTCAAAATCTAAAATTAATAGGAATGTCGAGAGGTTAATTTCTGTCCTATGCTCAATAATCTGATTTAATGTTAATATTGCGTCAGCCTTGCTTATACCTCAACGGAATTTTATTACGAATTTTGTCAGTTAACATGATATCGTGTGAACTATTCCAACACATAATTTATATTCTATTCTTGTAATAAAATGTTAACCTTTTCTCTTGGTCAATATCTAGTAAGGTCGAGTCATTAAGGTCAAGAAGTAAGCTCATGGAGAAAGGCGAGTGCTTCATGTAATAATTACAAGCTAGGCTAATTAATATGTAAAGAAATTAATCGCTACCTCCACATAACGGAATATCAGATACGTCTTCATCTTTTCCCTTCGTGTTCCATTGTTGATCCATGAATTTCTGGGCTGTCAGATTATGTAAATATTAAACAAATAATATAGTGCGTCTCCCATTGGAGCATAGGGCCTCAAGAAATATTAGTTACGATACCTATTCCATTATCACGTTAAAGTATGTCAATAGCACGAATTTTGTACGATCATTTCTGTCTATTACTGTTTTAACCCTTCATTGGCGCAAACTGACTGACTGGCTGAATAAGGCGAAGTCTAGCTTCGCACATTGACCTGTGTATGTTAGAACCGACTAGGGCTCTTTGGTAGCTAAGTTGATAGTGGCTATCGTTATGGGGTTTTAACAATAATTTATTTTCATTTATTTAAATGAAGTGAAAACAAAATCGTGTAAAAGTAAGTTTTTTTTTTGTCTAATGCCACCAGGTTGTCTTTTTATGGCAGTTTGGGTTTTCTCCCCTGACATTGGCGGAATTGTAATCTATTTCTTATGTTGGGCACCTGAAAGGTGGAGTTACGTTACGCCAATGATATGATGGGCGATAAATGATGATGTGCCAGGAGAGTTCTTAGCCTAAACTTAACCTAAATTCTACACCATGGGCAACCAGAGGAATAATTCTCTTCATGGAAAAATCTCTATGGTTTGACCGGGAATCGAACCCGGGATCTCATGAACTGTAGTCAGAAACGCTGACCATTGTCTATGAGGCTGGTCGAGTTATTATTGTATATTATTATAAAAAATAACACATATTTAAATAATTTCTACTCGTTTATTAAATAAATATATTTTAAAGGATACATTGCCAATTGATTAAATGAGAATTTTTAGGTGAAATTTAAATTTTGGTTTATCTTTATATTATTTTTGATGAGACTAAGGATACATTGCCAATTGAAGAGCTAAATAGAATAATATATTTTTGTAAGAAGTTACAAATACTGAACTTTCTTCTTCTTCTTCTTGTAAGACCATGTTTCCCTTAACAGAGATTTAGGCGCTCTCCCCCTAAGGGAAGTATTTGAACCATACTAATTTAGTTACACTTGTTTTCGTATAGACGTCATTTGAGTGGTCCGTGGTCAGCGTTCCGCCTCATACTGACATCTAGGAAACCAAGGTAGTACTAGGACGGGGAAATTCGGTAAATTTTGCTTAGAGGCCTTTTCATTCAGGCTTAAGGATCTTTTACGAACCTGAAAATCTTCAGACTCGGGACCCACGGCTTAAAGTCCCTACCGGAGGACTTGCTCCTTGGATTTTTCCATCCTAAAAATCCATCGACCCCCGGCCGGGTTTGAACCCGCGACCCTCGGGACCAGAGGCAAGGAGCATAACCACTAGTCCACCGCGGCCGATCTGAACTTTCTAATGGCTAATATAACTAATAATACTAACGCTCCATGCTCAATAGGCCTAGAAAGCCCTTGGCCTATCATCAGGCTGCTAACCTCATATCCACGTGTTTTAATCATGGAGGTAGTTGATCATCCTGGCAGTATATGGGTGACATGGAATCAGCAAGTAGAGCGCTCCATACGTTATAGCTCGTTTCTTCAACCTGGAGCTGCTACTTTTTGTAGCTACCCAAATTCCTCACGATGCTGTATAGCCATCAGTCCTATATTGATCAAAATTCCATGAGGACAGTTATTTCCTCATGAGGACTCGAACTAACGAGAGCACAGTAGTTGTGCACCAAGGCATCTTGCCTTGAACCAACACTAATCTAATATCCTATATACAAATGTTTGTTCGATTGTTTGTTCTTCATGCGTGGCCATACCGTTGATCCGATTGTGATGGGGCTTTTTGCTAAACGTTAAGGAGATTTCCGGGATGAGCATAGGCTATAAGAGAGTTGTGATACTCAACTCCTACACCCTTAACAATCGTCCTTTGTAGTGGAAAACGTGAAAAAAGTAGCTCTTTGGACGCTTAAATGGCTTAATGTACACAGAATTGAATATTAAAAAAAAACTTTACAAAAAAGTCCGCGACAGCATTAGTTTATCTTTTACGGATAACTCACAATAACCATTTTTGTATTTCATTAATGCCAAGAAGATCGGGATAAGATAATTTCCGGGCTATCGTAGCAGCACACGGCGGGTAGTTTTTTAATGGATAACTCATAATATCGAATTTTATCTTTCAGCTCATTTATGTTAAGAAAATAGGGATAAGTAGATTCCCGAGCAACACCGGATAATCACCACGGGGTATCTTAAAATAATTACGATATAAATCTATAATGATTTTTCCTTCTACTTATTCAACTAAAAATAAAAACACATTAAATTTCGTCTTTCAGCTACGTTATGCCAAGAAGATTTGAATAAGTGGATTCCCGGGCAACGCCCTGTAATCAGCACGAGGTATCGTAAAATATTATGATATGAATTTTTCGCAATACTTATTCAACTAAACATAAAAACACATTAATATTCGTTCTTCAGCTCATTTATGGCAAGAAGATCTCAATAAGTAGATTTCCGGGCAACGCCGGGTAATTGCCACGGGGTATCTAAAAATAATTACTATATAATTTTTTCCCTCTACTTATTCAACTAAACATAAAAACACATTACTGTAATTTTCATTTCTTTAGTCGTAGCAGCACACGAAGGCTGTTAGTGTTTTATACAATCTGGCTTTTATTTCACGTGTCGGATATTTTGAATTTAGATACTTTTTTTATTTTAAAAATAACATTTATTAGCATTTTGTATTCTTTTTTATTTCTTCCTGGATATTATTAACTTTAATGTTCTCACTTTAAACAGGAGTCTATAAATTAATCTATTAGGTATTGAAGTAAATGTCAGTTTTACTGTTTGGGACTAGCTGATAGTAAGTATCAATTATAACAAAATCATCGCATTCTTATTCAATTAAATTTGCGAAAATAATAGTATGATAATCTAACCATGGACTGGACTGGATAAGGCGAAGTCTAGCTTCGTCCAGTGTGCTGCGTATGTTAGAACCCACTAAGGCTCTTTGGCAGCTAAGTTAATAGTGGCTATCATTACGGGGTTGTAGTTCACTTAACCCGAGCCTATTTGGCGGCGCTAGCGTTTGTGTGCGAATGGTGATGAAAATTGGACAGAGATAGGGATGTGATGACCTGAAGCAAGACATCAGAAACCACATTGCTTTCAAGCCGAGAGTCGGAAATCCAGCATTGTGGAATGAGCCACGCTACTCCAGATGAGAGCACATCGCCAAATCTCTGGCTGGATTTAATGAGGGGTAAATCGGGTGAATATGTTTCTATGTACAGCACGCCACTGAGGCAAGCGTCCCATACTGCGTACCATAAAATTTGTATGCAAAGATGTAAATTTGTGCATCTTGCTTACATTTTCAGTTATCATGGCATCAATATGGGGAAGTTGCGCTACGTTGTGTAGGTCTGTCATCCTCGTGAAACGCGGTGATTGAAAAATTATTTTCAAGCACTTATTCTGTATAATTTGTATTCTTCGTTTATGCTCTTTTGCGAGGATGCTCCAGGCCTCACATCCGTATAGTAGCATGCTGCGGAACACTCTTTTATACAGTAAAAGTTTGATCCTACGTGACAATGTATTCGACCTGAAAAATGGGTATAAAATTGCAATTGCTGCATTTGCTTTATGTTGTAATGTGGAATATGAATTTTGAACGTAAGCTTGGGGTCCAGATGGACCCCATGATACTTGACTGAAGGTTCTAGGCGGAGGTTTTGAGTTCCCAAGGTTAGTTGGATGGGTGACCGTCTGGTTGATTTAGTGAAAAGGATCGCCTGGGTTTATGCCGTATTTATCTTTACCTTCCATAACTGGAACCAAAGATAGATACGGTTGAGAGCGGTTTGGAATACATGGATTCGATTAGGAAGAGATTTGAAGGTAGTCTGGTAAAACAAGCAGGTATCATCGGCGAATGATGCGGTATTGATGTAGGATAATCTAACATTAAATTGGAGAAACAATTTATGCTGCCAGTTATTTAAATGTTCCGAACCGCAAAGAAAACAAGATAATGTAAAACTCTAAGTTATTGTTGTACATTTTTATGTAATTTGGTGCAAATATAGAATAGAATAGAATAGAATTGATTTATTTAGCCTGGTGGAGTTAAGGCCATGTGGCCTTCTCTTCCACTCACCAGAACAAGCATATGTTACATATGAATACAAAAAAAAATACAATAATAGTCATATAAAACAGGACAAACATATGTTACACATGAATACAAAAAAATTACAATAATAGTCATATTAAACAGGACAAACATGTTACATATGAATACAAAAAAAAAGTTACAGTAATAGTCATTGAACAATTAATTATCTGTCATATTGAATAATAATGAAATTAATGTCTAATAATAGAATGAAACTAAATACAATTAAAATTAAATTAATGATACAATGAATAAAAAAAGGAATAACAGCTCGAATCTACTATGCATAAAAAGAAGAGAAAAAAATACAAAGAAAGTAATAAACTACAATGAATTAATCTACGCTTTTTATACAAGGCATTAGGTAAATATATTAACAAATCTTAAGTCTATTTTTATTAAATAATGCAAAAACGCATTATTAATTCTTAAAAAGTAGTATTAGTGAGTTGTTTCTGTTAGTGATTTTATTTTCAATTTATTTCTGAAAGATGGTAAAGTTTGGCAGTCTCTGACATAGGGTGGAAGTGAATTCCATGTTCTAGCAAGAGAAACTGTAAAATATTTCGAATAATAGGTAGTATGATGAGGAGGGATATAAAGGACACTGTGCTCAAGGGATCGGGTATCTAAGTTATGTGTATCAGAGAGTTTAGTGAAGCGGTGTGATAAATAATAAGGTAAAGATGTGTGTAATATGTTATAGAGAAGGCATAGGGAATGGATGGTTCTACGATCTTGAAGACGAAGCCATGACAATTGTTCCAGGGATGGTGTAACGTGATCAAATCTACGTATACCACAAATAAAACGTATGCAAGAATTGTGAACACGTTGAAGTCTTTGGGTAAGAACAGTATTTAGGTCAGTAAAAAGAGTATCACAATAATCAAAATGGGGCATTGCAAGTGTTTCTACTAACATTTTTCTTAGAGAAAACGGTAAACAATTTCTTATACGATTTAATGAGTGTATTATTGAGAAGATAGTTTTGCAAATGTTATTTATTTGTTTATTCCAAATTAAATGTTTATCCATAAACACTCCTAGATTTTTTACTGTCTCACTATAAGGGATCTGAACCCCATTAAGTGACACATGTAATACTGCATTTGTGTTAATTGAGGATAATAGTCTCTGATGGCCCATAATGATTGCTTGTGTCTTTCTAGGATTTAATTCAAGTCCATATTTCTCTGTCCACGCCGTTAGCGAGTCAAGGTCCTCATTAATTTTGGTTACCGCGTCATTTAAAGAATATTTGTCTGAGTGAAGGTAGATCTGCATGTCGTCCGCAAATAAATGATGTTTGCAATGTTTTAGGGAGTCAGATATGTCGTTTATATAGATTGAAAAAAGCAATGGGCCGAGCACCGAGCCCTGTGGAACTCCAGCTTTACGGTAGGTCCAAGAAGAGCGTAATGTAGAATTTCCTACAACATATTGCTGGCGCTCACGAAGGTAGGAGTTGAACCATTGCGTGACACTGTCAGAAAGTGAGAGGTTTTTTAGTTTAAGCAACAATAAGTCCAAGTCTACCGTGTCAAATGCTTTACTAAAGTCAAGTAGTGTAAGAATAGTAAGTTTTCGATTATCAGATGCTTCGCGTATGTCTTCACATATATTTAGTAGAACAGTATTTGTATTGTGTCCTGTCCTAAAGCCTGATTGGTATTGATCTAAAAGGTCGTGTTCAGTTAGGTAGTCAGTCAGTTGTTTGTGGACTAATCGTTCCAAAGCTTTTGAAAGGGTAGGTAAAATACTAATGGGTCGAAAATCGTTAGGAGTTAAGGGAGTTTTTACTTTCGGGAGTGGGCGTACAATTGCTTGCTTCCATAATGTGGGATATATAGAGGTTTGTAGTGAGGAGTTGAAAACATGAGTTATGGTAGGTAGTATAACGTCGATTATTTTGTTAAGTAGAGTGATATTTATACGGTCAGTACCTTCTGCTTTTGTTTTTATTCGTTTGAGAGCTTTCTTTATGTCATTTTCTGTAAGATATGAAAAATGGAAATGTTCTCTGTCTGGTGGATTTGTCAATAGTAGTTCACTTATTGTATGTGTTTTGTCTTTAGGAGTAAAGAATGTGCTTGTAAAATGGTTATTAAGTGTGTTCAGAGAAACAGGTAGTTTTTCTACCTGTGTGTCTTTCCTTCCTACACCCATTTTATTCAGATTTTTCCAAATATCTGGGTTATTGTTATTAGGTTCAGTAAGGCTGTATAGATGTCTAAGTTTGGCGTTTCTGATAGTTTGTGTAGTCTTGTTACGTAACCGTTTATAGTGATTAAGATTTATATCAGTTTTGTCGACTCTATATTTCCGATATGCTGCGTCTCTTTCAGTCATCAAGTCACGAATGTTAGCAGACATCCAGGGAGCAGGGTGTCGTTTCACTAGTTTAGTTTTCAGTGGGGCGTGTCTGTCATATAGTTGTAGTATAAGGTTATTTAATGCCTCAACTTTTTCGTCTACAGAATGCTAAGCGTCCATATAGTATGCCAGGGTAATTTTATAGCGTCTTCAAGTAGAGCTGCATTGTTTATATGTTTTAGGTCTCTATATGTGATAGTCTTACGAGTTAGTTTAGGACACTGCAGTGAATATGCTAAGAATATAATATCATGTGCTGATATTCCGGGAGCTGACAGTTGCCCGTGAGTCAGTACTCTGTCTGGATTATTAGTAGCAATTAAGTCAAGTAAAGTCTCAGAATGATTGGTGTGATGTGTAGGCTGTAAGGGAAGGATAGTCATATCACAAACTTGGAACGCGGACATAAGCTGTTGTGTATGTCTGTTGTCAGTGTCTAGTATATTTATATAAAAGTCACCCATGACGATAACGTGTTCATATTGTATACGTGCGTTTTGTAGAGCGGATTCTATTTCTGCTATTTTTTCATTTTAGGGGGTTGGTATACTACACAAAGAAGGCATTTTTTGAAGCTTGCGTATATTTCTATAAACATAATTTCAGGAGATGTCTTGTTATTAGAAAAGTATACAGACTTAGGGCAAAGGTCTGTCCTAACGAAGACACCAACACCGCCCCCTCTTCTATGTACACGATCATGTCTAAGAAAAGTATAACCATCCATGTCAATTAAACTAGAATTAATGGAGGGAGTGAGCCATGTTTCTGATACGAGAATAGCATGAATATTGGAAGAAGAAAAAATCATTCTAATTTCGTCTGTATGTGCAGTTAAAACTTTGTGCGTTCAAGTGAACCACATGTAGGGAAGACGGGAAGGGGGAGAATGCTGTTTCTAGAACCTGTCTTGCATTATTGTTGTTTGGAAGGGGTTTGAGAAGGGTAGTGTCCTCTAACCTGTCAGAGACCGCCAAATGAATAGCATTATTTGGATGGAAATTTTAAAAATATTTTAACTAGAATTATAAGAAAAGAACAAGTCACTAATATCTTATTCAAATATTAAATTAATAAATAAAGTAAAATTTCTAAATATAATACTAATAATTAATGTGAAATTTCTAAATATATTTTAATAATTTATATAAAAGTGCTAAATTGGGGATATGGTATCACTGGACGTGTTTGCACTAGGTAGATTTACATATCAGAGGCCCGGGTGATGATGCGTTTGGTATCTCCATTTTTCACATATATTGCGCCATCAATTGTCCACACATTTGTGACGCCAAATTTTGTGATGCAGTCCTTTAACAATTTATATCTAATTTGGGTGAGATCTTCTCTTACTGTGATCCCACTGCCTTTCAATTGTTTTTTATTTTGGAAGACCTCCCTTCTCTTTCTATAACTGATGAACTTAACAATAACAGGCCGTGGTCGATCCGTCTACCCATTTGTTTTTTTATTGTTTTATATACGAGGGTGAATCAAATATAAACCTTAATTATTGTTTACAATTTTATTGAATTAACAAAAAAAATACAAAACCACCACCACATTTTTCTACATAGTCTCCTGCATTTCCAACACACTTTAGCCATCGAGTTGGCAACTTTTTGATGCCGTCTTTGAAGAATGAGGGATGACGTGTAGTCAGCCAGTAGCGCACGAACTCCTCTACCGCTGCATTGTCACCAAACCGCCTTCCTCCAGGTCTTCTTCCAGTGGCCCAAACTAATGGTAGTCACAGGGTGACAAATCTGGACTCTAAGGAGGATGTGCCAGAGACGTCAAATGCATTTTCGTCAGTTTTTTGTAATTTTTTTTTGTTCCTGGTTGAGGAGCCGAGGAACCCACCTGGCAGATAATTTTCGGAATTTGAGCCCATCACTGATGATGGCTTGAACACTTCCGAAGCTTATTCCAATGTGTGAAGCAATTTCAGAAATTGTTACGCGCCGATCCTCCTCAATAAGGTCCCGTTCAGCACGAATGTTGCCTGCAGTGATGCTTGGTCGTTGCCGTCTTTGGTGGGGCTCATTTTCCACTGAATCCCGGCCCGCTATTTTTTTTGCGCCAATCATACATCTGCGTCTTCGAAAGGGTTGCTTTCTAGAACTGCGCATGGAGCCTTCTCAAAATTTCAGAAGGTTTTAGTGCCTTCTTTCGCCAAAAACTTAATAATAATGCGTTGCGCAACAGACGTGTGTACCTCTTGCTCGCTCATGGCGTACTGAAGCAAGCGGCCGCTCTTCGGAGTGCGACACAAGATCCCTACTCCAGACACCCCCACCAACTTCCCCTCCAAACCGTAACCTTTGAAGTTCGCTACCAGAGCCTCCAGATACAAATTCCGGTTTATATTTGATCCACCCTCGTATATATACATATATATATGTATATATATATACACATACACTCTCGCACGAACTCACGCACAGAATCACGCACGCACTCACGCATGCACTCACGCACTCACGAATGCACTCACGCACACAATCACGCACGCACTCTCGCACACATTCACGCGCGCACACACTCCCACGCGCACACACTCACGCGCGCGGACACTCACTCACTCACTCACTCGCACACTCGCTCACTCGCTCACTTACTCACTCATTCACGATTGTTTGCCTCTTTGTCCTTTTTAGGTTTATAAACCATTCAACCGATCTTTTATTGAAAAATTGTATTCACGAAGTTTCAGGTGCGGCGAGTGTTTAGCCGTTATCTATTTTGTTCTAAAATCATTAGGCGTAGGAGTTCATCTGAAACGAAAATTAAAAAAAACGCTCTAGCGATCGCAATTTTCGATATTTCACAACAAACTCGGAATATGCTATTAAAATAAACAGAGGTATGCATTATCCAAAAATCAGCGAAATCCATCCATTATTGGGTGTATCTGATATTTGAAATTAAAAATTTACTGTAACAACCGCCATGTTTGGTTCGTCGCAGTGTATATCATATAATTAATTAACTCTCAATATCTAATTTATTTAGGCGTAGAAGCGCACGCCGGCTATTAGCTAGTACCAATTATTACTTTATTGTAACGGACTGTCAACAGCACGTACGGCTTACTGCCCGTGCGACCCATATTTGTAAATATCTTACTTTTTGTCTAATAAAGTCCTACTACTACTAGTTAGTATATTAATACGCAGGCTTTTCTTGGTGATGATATATTGTTACACATGTTATCAATTAAAACTCAATTACCAAACAATCGCCCAATGATCATTTTTAAATGTTCTTAGTTTTGTTTAGTGACCAATTTTAATTGATTTTAATTTTGTTTGATAATTGCGTTTTAATTATTGTCATCATCATGGTCCATTCACGAATATAGGCCATTTGTTGACACGTTTTGTTCTCAATAGAAATACCATCCAAAAGTCTTTCGAGTGGACGTCCTGGTCTTCGTCTTCCAACATGTTGATAGCGATTCTGAGGCAGCCATATCTGCAATAGCAAATTACCTAGCATCTCCTGCTAACAAAGAAATTTTACAGAGTAGACATATCATTAGAAATCTCAATATAGCAGGTAAAAATATTTCTCTGCAGTGGATACCATCCCATTGTGGCATTACAGGGAACGAAATGGTAGATTTGCTGGCCAAGAAAGGAACCCACATCCTTCAGACATCACCGAAAATTATATCTAACTCTAGAGTAGCTATGAACATACGCTTCGGAGTGAGAGAAGCCTTCACGACCTTTCTAGAGCTCCAAATGACTGACAAACCTTGGAAAGCATCCATCCAAACTACACTGCCAGATTGGCCCAGAAGAGTAGCCGTAGCATCATTCCGTACTGCAACAGGACACGACTGCCTAGGTAAACACTTTCATCGCGTCGGTCTTCTACCAACTCAACAATGTATCATCTGCAACACTATGGAAGATATGGATGCTGATCACATCTGAACTTGCCCAACCCTAACAATCAGCAGTTTCTTGGGCAGATACTGGGAAGCCAGGGAAAATATGAACATTTTATAATATTTCTTGTTATTGTTTTGTTATTGTTATTGTTTGTTTTCGTCTGTTATTATTGGCTAATGAAAAATTTCAAACGCCACTGCATTTAAATAAATAAATAAAATAAATGTTGATAGGTTGGATATCTTGTGATCCTTTATTCGATTAACATGTTGCATCCATCTTGACTTGTAATCAGGAATTTTCTTTTCTAAAGTTTTCGTGTGTAAGGTCTAAGAAGTCTTCATTTTGTGATCTAGTAATGTGTATAAGTAAATAGAAATGAGTATTTTATGATAGTAGAGGACTTAAATGTCAGAGTTGGCAATGCTCAAGTTAACAATTTTATTCGAAACTTTGGTGAACCAACTGCCAATAGGACAAGATTAACAGATGTTTCTATATACAGTACACTGAACTAAGAAAAATGTATACCTTTTTCAATCATAATTGATAATATGCATAACATAACTAAATTTATTCGTACGATATGTGACAGGAAGTACTCTTTTAGACAAACGGAGGAGAAGATATTCGTGAGGAATTATAAATAACTAGTGTGGTAACAAAAATAGAAGAATATAGAAATAAATGGTTTGAACATGTCAGTAGAATGAGTGAATACCTTATAAGATTTTAAATTACAATCCACAAGGACATAGAAGTCGTGGACGACCATTTAAAAGATGGAGCGAGCAACTATAATATGGAGCCGGAACAGATCAGAAATGGTCTAAACCGTGATGGTAGATAAATAAATTTAAGTCAAATTAAATTAAGAAATGAGAATTAAAAAAAGAAAAGTAGAAAATAATTCTGTAAAGATAAAATTAGTTACTATATATGCGTAAGGAGAGGAAGGGATTGTGTTTGACATCAGATCGAGCTACTTGAAGCTCCTGGTTTTGCTCGCCAGGTTGGCTGTCTTCAATGGAATCCGTTAGCCGATAATTGTGTGTTAAATCCATATAGGGAGACGTGTGAAAGCATGTGGAGGTGGAGATGTTGATGGATGTACTAATACCCTTTATTGTACATTGAAATGGTGAAATCTGTATTGTGATTTATTTGACCTACTATAGTATGCCTATATCTGATATCTACTATTTTGATATTCAAGCCATCATATCTCCTACTAACTATTTGCATTGGTGAATTAAAATCTACTCTTTTGACGAATTCTAGGATAGAGTTCAGGGATTGGTTAATGACATTTTAATAATATTCTTCTTCTTCTTCTTCACTTCACAGGTTAGGCAAATTGCCTGTTCCGCCTGTTCTGTCCATCTTTTCACTGACCTTCCTACATGCCTTGAACCTCTTGGCTTGTAGTTGAATGCTGCTCTTTGTAATCTTGTTACATTCATTCTTTCCACATGCGTAAACCATTTCTCTCTATATTCTCTGATTTTCTCATCCAATGGATATATATTTAACTCTGTTCTTATATCTTCTTTCCTTATCCGATCCAATCTTGTTCAGCCTTTTGTTCTTCTAAGGAAGTTCATTTCTGCGCTTTGTATTCCACTTTGCAATTTTTGGTCATTGCCCAAGTTTCGCTCCCATAAAGTAATGCAGGAACTGCCAATGTTTTATAAAACTTCAATCTAGTATCTCTTCTTGTTTTATTCTCTAATGTTTTATGTATAGTTCCGCATATCATTTGAAATTTCAACAGTTTCATATTTATGTCTCTTTCAGTTTTTGTGTTCATAGTAAAATTACAACCTTTATAATTAAAATTTGTTACTTGTTCCAGAGGTTTGTTGTCTATTACGATTTTTGATCTTATATGATCCTTTCCCCAAAATGCCATTATTTTTGTTTTTTCTTTTGATATTTTGAAATTATATTCTTGGCATAACTGATTTTAATAATAATAGTAATAATAATTATTATTATTTATTTATTTCAGAATTGTTTCTGTTATTTACACAGGTATGCTCAACCAAAATATACTATTTTTTTTTCCACACTTCCAGATCTTGTGAGTCTACTTCTGTCATATTTCTCTTCTTCATGTTATTTTGAGTTCCCTTTATCCACGTTGGCTTTGGTCTACCACGTTTCCCTTTTCAAGGAGGTATCCATTTCAATACTTGTTTGTTTCTGTTTCCCTTCTTCTCATTATATGTCCATACCATCTTAGTTGGATTTCTTCAATCTCTTGTACAATAAATTCACTATTTTTCTTATTATATAATTTTTTATTTTATCTAATTTTGATATTCTTGTCGAACTTCTTAAAAAGTTCATTTCTGTGACTAATTTATTTATTTCTGTGTTTTTGATTCATCGTCCATGTTTCCGCACCATACAGTATAATAAAATACTCTTCACAATTGTGTTATATATTAATAATTTATTCCTATTGATTATATGCGTGCTCCATAAAACAGAATGTAATATGCCCATAATTTTCTTTGTCTCTATTATTCTTTTTTCAATGTATAATTCAGATGACCCATCTTTTTGAATTATTGATCCCAAATATTTAAAATCTCTATTGTTTTAATCCTTGTTCCATTTATTTCTAATTCCTCGGAAAAGTCTGTGCTCATATATTCTGGTTTCTTATAATTAATTGTTAAACCCCATCTTGAGTATTCTTCCTCTTGTTTCCTACCCATATAGTTTGCATCTTCACATCCTGAAGTGACTACCACTTGATCATCTGAGAATAATAAGTATGTATGTATTTATTCTCTTTTAATTTTAATCCCATTGGTTTACATTTCTTTGACCATTCCTGTAATACAATATCTAGGTTTATTTTAAATAATGTCGGTGACATTGTGCACCCTTGTAATAACCCTTATGTAGTTTATCAACTAGTAATAATATAATAATAATAATAATAATATTGATGTTAATGATAATTATAATGATGATAACGATAATAATAACTATTATTTAATTATCAGGTGTTAGGATATTTCACATCTTCCTGCTCCGAATTAATATGCTGTAATTTTCCTCTACATCTCTTTTTCTTTCCAATCTCCATCGTCCAATCATTTTTTCATGCTATTCAAAACCATCAATCCACGTTATTTCTGGTCTTCTTCTTCTTCTTCTTCTTCTTCTTCTATCAAGTGGCACCCATTGTAGTATTCTTTTTGGAAATCTGTGTTCTGTCATTCTTTTTACATGACTATGCCATTTTGTTTGTTTTATTTTATGAAATCCACATTGAAGCTTGAAGAATCGTATTTTGTTTAATTATATATTGTTTTTATTTGAACTCTTCTAGAAATTCCAGCTGAACGCCTCCAAAATCATTTCTGCAGAATTTAATTTACTTACTGTTCTAGATTTTAGTTCCCACGTTTCTTCGCCGTATGTCACTGTACTATTATTAAATTTAAAATGTTTGTTTGTTTTAAACTTACATTCTGATCCCATAAAACACCATTTAATTTGGTAATACAGATTGGCCCTTTTTTTCCGCTCATTAATTTCAGCATCATGACTTCCATCTGCACTAATTTTTATCCTTAATTATGCATATTCATCACATG
Organism: Diploptera punctata; assembly: GCA_030220185.1. Lineage (NCBI taxonomy): Eukaryota > Metazoa > Arthropoda > Insecta > Blattodea > Blaberidae > Diploptera > Diploptera punctata. The sequence continues at coordinate 480,862 of JASPKZ010003791.1, forward strand.
CTTTTATTTTTCCATGTCCGTCTTTTGATTAATCTCCTATTTATCATATACTTCTGTTTGTTCAAATTTATCTTTAATTCCTATTTTTCTTATTCCTCCTTCAGTTTTCTTGCCACGTACTCTAAATCTTCGTAATCTTCTGCCATCAGTAGCTGATCTATTAGCAAATAGCAACGAATAAATCGTATCGTCTTGTACCTTTATTGCCATAGGTGAACATTTGTTTTACTACTGTGTTCAGATCGGTGATAACATATTTGTTTTTAAAGCATTAACCCCAAAACCTGGTATATTGACTTTACCCATTTTTACTCTAGAGATAGATTCATCATATAACTTTTTTATTGCATGTATAATACAATAATGTTTTTATTTATTGTTAATATGCGTAAACATTCCAGAATAATAATAATAATAATATTTTTATAATATATTTATTATTATTATTTATCTAATATTATCAGATAAGTATCTGTCCGGCGAAGGGATACTAAAGGCCAACACGCACACACTATTGAGTAACGCTAAGAAATTGAGACTGGAAGTAAATATCAATGAAACTAAATATATGATCACACATAGAAATACATTATATAATGGAAATTGACAGCTGAAGACAAATGAGGAACATTTTGAGGAAGTGACTGAATTCAAATATCTAGGAACAATAATCACAGATAGGAATGAGATGCACAAAGAAATTAAACATAGGCTCAATTCTGGAAATGAGTGCTATTATGAATTACAGAAACTCTTGACGTCCCAACTCCTTTAAAAAAAACGTTAAACTGAAAATACATGAAACTATTATTCTACCAGTTATATTATATGGGTGCGAAACATGGACTCTTACTTTAAGGGAGGAAAGGAGATTACAAGTATTTGAGAATAAAGTTCTTATGAAATTTTTAGGACCATAGAGAGATGAACAGACAGGTGAATGGAGAAGAATGCTTAACAGTGAACTAAATGGTTTTTGTAGGAAGACGGATGTAACAGTTAAGTCTCGTAGACTGCGATGGGCAGGACATGTGGCGCGTATGGGGATTCAAAGACGTGCATTGAAGCTTCTTGTAGGAAAACCAGAGGTAAAACTCCCAGTTGGTAGACAAGAATGATGTGGGAGAATAACATTAACTATGATTTGAGGGAAGTAGATTATACAGGGGATGATTGGAAAACATTAGCTCAGGGATAGGGATGTATTGAGAGCTTATGTCTGCGCGGCCATGAACCTACGGGTTCGATAGTGCCAGTGAGTTAGTTAAGTATATGCCCGGTTAAGTTATGGGATTTGAATGAAAAACAATAACAATATTTAAAATAGTCCTTGATGATAAATCAATGATCTTTGTGGGAAACCAGATGTAATAAGAACAATTAAGTCTTGTAGATTGCGATGGACAGGACATGTGGCACGAATGAGGTAATGAAAGATGAACATTGAAACTCCTTGTAGAAAAACCAGGGGGAAAGCGCCCAGTAGATAGGCCAAGAAAGAGGAGGGGTCATTAACCAAGTTTTTGGGGGAAGTAGATTATACAGGGGATGATTTGGAAACATTGGCTCAGGGTAGGGATGTTAAGGAGAGCTTTTATCCGCGCGGCCATGAATATACGGGTTCGATAGTGTCATTAGATAGATAGAGAGATGGGATGGAATTGGATTGGATTGGGATTGGACGGACGGACGGCTCTACGACCATCTTTTAAGTGTTGGCGGTGAGCGATCCGTTTTGGTTTTTCTTTACAAGTAAAACCCCGGGTTCCTGTAAAATACATTAGCCCCGGTTTAAATTTTAAATTTAAATTTCACGTTTATGACAGACGATAGCAGAGTGAAGTCGGAAGCGGACCTTTTGGGTTCTATTCCAGCATTTGTTCTTGGATTGAGAAAAGCCGCATAAAACTTAAATCGGAACAGTTGATCACGCGGAATCTTGCCAAGCTTGGCTTTCAGATGATTCTATGTTGGGAGAGGTAAAACCGGACATCAGGCTTTTCTTTATTAAAATATAATCTATGTACATTTTAGGTTATTCCAATTATTCTTACAATTATGGCAGTATGTGCAGTTTTTAAATTTTACTCTTCAGTTGTTGTTGCTGTTCTCTGTAGTTGTCTGGTGATGTCAGTTTCTTTGAAACTGGTGGGATAAGCCTGTAGCAGTAGGATTAGTTTTTAATTTGTTGTATTAAGATATTTTATTAATACACATTACATGCCAGTATTGTAATTATAATTGTGTAATGTTTTTCTGTGTGTGTCTGTGTGTGTGTGTGTGTGGTGTGTGTGTGTGTGTTTGTATGTGCCGTATTTCCATTGAGTTAGTTATTGTCTTGTATTTCTACGAAAAAGTGAAGTTGTAGTTTTTGCAGTGGTCAACAGAGAGCGTTATGACATCATACGTTTTGTTAACAGAGGATATTTGTACATACCGGACATTTTAAATGGGAAACATCTCGCAGCATGTAAATTAAAAAAAAAAGTTTCAGGGTTGGCAACCGCGGAGAAAATCGAATCTCGTCGGGGGTCGTAGAGGTCACGGCAGGTCAAGTGTTGATAAATGTTGTGAGGCTTACTGAACGCTTCGAATTAACGAAGTTGCTCTTCTACTCTTACATCTTCACTGCTTGAACGTTCCAATTTTCACGCTTATTTTGCACATTTACTCTCGTTATCCCAGCTGTCAAGTTGTATTAGCTGTTATACTGAGATATTACTCTCTTCGCTTCAATATAATCTAATGCGTTTGAGTAAATTGAATACAGTTTCTTATCCCAATTCAGTTAGGGAAACACTCTAACTCGAATAAGAATACATATTTAAATTAGTAGACAGTATTCATACCCAAATAAACAACCTAGTTTTGTCCCTTAATTGATGCTGGCATCTAAGGACTGCAATTGGAAAACGAAAATAAATAAATAAATAATGAATAAATAAATAAAATTAATAAATGAAAATGAGATTTGAAGCTGTTATAGTATCGAATATAATACTACCGTAACAGTGAATTGGGGTTATTTCCGAATCGAGAAAAAATTAAACGCCAATGGTATAATAATAATAATAATAATAATAATAATAATAATAATAATAATAATAATAATAATAATAATGTTTTATTTATTCTGGCAGAGTTAAGGCCACAAAGGCCTTCTCTTCCACTCAACCAGCACAAATACAAATAAATATTTAACAAATATAGATATACACTTCTTCTTCTTCTTTCTTCCAAGTATTAGGCCAAGGCCTGTTACGATCCTATAGAAAATTTTCCCTTATGGGAAATTCTCGTATAAGACTTGAAAGCATAATAATAGTCCCTTCGATTGATTGCTGACCAAAGGAAGGCAAGACCAGTGATGGGGCTGCCATCTTATAGCCTCTGGTCAGGCTTTTCTGAAGAAGAAAAGAAAATAAAGGAAAGACGAAATGGAAAAAAGGAAGGACTCCCTAGCCCTCGGATGCCCTAATAGCGTTGGGGTCGAAAAAACAAGAGTTAACCAAGAGAGGTTAGATAGTAAAGTTAAAAGAGTGCTAAACACAAGTAAGTGGAAGAAATGTTTTGCACTGCTTGGGTACCTTGTGGTCGCCATCCACATATCCCCTAGATGAGGACCCCTGAGGGGAGATATACACTATACTAATTATAAACAGTTACAGATACATTAACTGGATACTAATTATAAACAGTTACAGATACATTAACTGTAGCAATGTAAATTTCATGTACAAACATCATTTTATACGATAATAACAATAATAATACTTACGATAATAATAATAATAATAATAATAATAATAATAATAATAATAATAATAATAATATGAATATGATAAATTATACGAGAAACACCAATTAATATATATACCTTACACTGGGTAATGATGAAGTCGAGGTTAGAGCAAATATACATTTAGATTTATTTTAAAAGTTGCTAATGTCAGGCAGCCCCTTATTTCTTGTGATAGGGAATTCCAGTTGCGAGAAGTGAAGATAGTATATCATGTATGAGGTTATATTGACATGATTGGAAAACATTAGCTTAGGGGTCTACGTTATACTCCACTTTTCGAAAATATAGTTTGGCAATGCGCTGTAAACATAATTTAAAAATACACACAAAACCGATA